>JAGKTI010003254.1:0-59111 GCA_018397915.1 Birgus latro
GCAGTAGGTAGTGGTGGCAGGATGGAGTATGGTGGGGGAGTGGGATGTGGATGGGATGGTGGTTGTAGGTGAAGTTTATCAGAGAATGGGATGTGGGATGGTGGTCATGGCGGTGGTGGTGGTGGTGAGGAAATGGAATGTGAAATGGTGGTGATGGGGTAGAGTGTGGTTGTGACAGCAGCCGTATTCTTAAAAATAATCCCTTCCCTAAATTTCCCCTTCCCGTCGAAGGCGTTCTGTATCCAAAAAGAATTCCCTTCCCCCCCCCCAAAAAAAAGTCCAAGTTACGAGAGGGAATCGATCCTTTCCTATAAAAAAAAAAAAAAATCCAAGTTACGAGAGGAAATCGATCGTAAATATGATCCAGAATCCCACCACTGATCCACTGGACGGAAAAACACCATTTCCGTCTCTGGAGAACTGATCCACTCCCACACTGAGCTGCTTGAAACTTGAATAAAGGGTTAGAAGTACATGTGGAAATTTGTGTGTGTTCTTACCCTATTGTACTGTACTTACCTGATTGTATCTTTACAGGAATGAGTCAAGCTCGCACTGTTCCGTGTATTAAACCATTATTATCATATATGTCCTTAAATTTATGAATAGTTGGCACACACTATTTTATTCGGTAGTGCATTCCACTGATCAATTGACCTATTTGGGAAACTGATTTCCTTACGTCTTTATCATATCTCGTTTTATGTAGTTTTTTGCAGTGTCCTCCTGCTGATGCTTCGCCATAGGTTATATATTCATTTATGTCTATTTCCTCTTTCCCTGAGATGCATTTATATAGCATAATCATGTTTCCTCTTTTCCTTCTCTCCTATAGTGTTGGTAGATTCAATTTTTCTTAGCTTTTCTTCGTAGCTAAGATCCCTTAAGCTTGGTACCCATCATGTAGCTACCCTTTGCACTTTTTCAATCTTATCTATGTGTTATTTGAGATGAGGATTCCAGACTACTGATGCATACTCCAGGGTCAGTCTGATGAATGATGTTATTATCTTTTTCAGCATGTCTTCATTTATATATGTGAATGCTACTCTCATATTAGCAAGCAGACTACATATGTTACGTGTGTGTGTGTGTGTGTGTGTGTTCTTACCTTACCTAATTGTATGTTAACAGGAATAAGTCAAGCTCGTACTGTCCCGTGTATTAAACCATTTTTATCATACATATCCTTAAATTTATGAATTGTTTTGGCACCCAGTACGAGTATTTCATTCGGTAGTGCATTCCACTGATCAAGTGCCCTATTAGGGAAACTGAATTTCCTTATGTCTTTATCACCTCTCTTTTTAGGCAGTTTTTTTTGCAATGTCCTCTTGCTGATGTTTCCCCATAGGTTACATACTCGTTTATGTCTATTTTCTCTTTCCTTGAGACACATTTATATAGAATAATAATGTCTTCTCTTTTCCTTCTCTCCTGTAGTGTTGGCAGATTCAGTTTTTCTAGTTTTTCCTCGTAGCTTAGATCCCTTAAGCTATCCTAACCTAACCTCACCAAACCTAACCTAACTTTATTTAAAAAAAAAAAAAAAACTAATCTAATAATACATTATACAAAACCTAACCTAGCTTAATGATTTACGCTATCCTACCCTAACCTCAGAAAACCAAACCTAATACAAAACCTAACCTAACTTAATGAATTGCGGTGTTAAGTGTTAGTACTCAAAATTCTTGTCATTAAGAGAAGTATCCATAGACGAACAGAAAAATAACAAATTCAGCTAGGAATTGTACAATTGTGAATGTCAATTTTACCGCAAATACTCGTTTACCAGTTTTCCCCCAACCCCTTTCCCCACTTCAGACCCCACAAAACGGTCATTTTGCGATGTAATAGGAAAAAAAAATTGTAAAGAAATCACTGACATAGCAAAGAAAAAGAATTAAATATCAAGGGGATAAATGAGTTTATCATTAACAAAACCTAAATTAACCTAACCAATGAAGCCAAACCTATATGAAGCTGTGCTGTATTAATTGAGTTTTTTTTTTTTTTTTTGCCTAACCTAACCTAACCTAAGGGGTTGACCAAACGTAACTTAGCCTAACCTAAGGGGTTGACCTAACCTAACCTAACCTAAGGGATTAACCTAACCTAACCTAACCTAAGGGGTTGACCAAACCTAACCTAACCTAACCCAACCTAAGGGGTTGACCAAACCTAACCTAACCTAGCCTAACCTAACCTAATCTAACCAAACCTAACCTAACCTAACCTAACCTAGCCTTTAAGCTTGTTACCCATTGTTATGCGGCATGTTTAAGGGATAATTACTCGCTCCTTAAACGCAGCGCCCAGAGCGGGGTCCTCTCTCTAGACCGGGTTGGGTATACCTACAGCAACTTAGAAGAACAGGGCACAAAAATACTGGGCAACAAACCTTACATGTATGTTACCTCAACTCGTAACAATGAATACAGTACAGTACAGTGGCACACAATACACAAGAATCAATTCAATACTATGGACAGGGCCGGGGGGCTCTGGGGCAGGTGGTGTAGCCGTGGGCTGCTTCTGAGGTAGGCCCGGCATCGTGGAGGTCCCAGGGGAAGGTGGCCTTCTTCAGGAGGCCAGCTGCTGTTGGGTCGCCCAGGTAGCCTTTGTCAGGAGGTCAGACTGCTGGTGGTTCATCTGGGGGCCTTCGTCAGGAGGCCAGACTGCTGTTGGGTTGTCCGGGGCCTTCGTCAGGAGGCCAGGCTGCTGTTGGGTTGTCCGAGGCCTTCGTCAGGAGGCTGGGCTGCTGCTGGGTTGTCCGAGAGTGGTCTGTGGGGTGGCGTGGTAGGGGCACCCGTCACTGGGGAGTCCGAGGGTCAGGCCTAAGGGCGGGGCCCGAAAACAGAGAGCAGGTGCACCTGTCGGCGCTCGCTCTGACATGCTGGACGTCATCGGGTGGGGCAGGGGAGGTCACGCCCCGGGGTTCTGGGGGCGTCCCGGCTGGTCCGAGAGTTGCGGTCTCTCCTCAGCTGGGCCTCCGTCAGGAGTGATCTGCAGCGTCCCTTCTGCAAAGAGTCCGTCAGGGTCGGGGACTGCTGGGGACAAAGGCCCCAGGTATCATGGGGACTCTCCAGACCTCCTCAAGCTGCTGCTCCTCCGGGAAGGTGACTCTGGACAGGGAAGGGGCGAGGAAACCTGCTCCACCACAGGTAGAGGGGGGCGAGCCTGGGAATCCTCAGGAGGGGAAGGCACTGGTGTAGGGGGTGAGGGGCAGCATGTAGCCGTTCCCTCCTCAGCGTGGCTGGTGGCTATTGCCAAGTCCCCTGGGACACGGGGCTCAGAGCGGGTGGTTGGTGGCCGTCTCCTACTCAGTGTGGCTGGTGGCCATCACTGAGGTCCCGTGCTTCTGGCTGACAGTGGGTGGAGCGCGGCTGGTGGCCGTCACACACCCACTGGTGCGGCTGGTGGCTGCCACCAGAGCCGTGCCCCACGAGGACTACACTCCGGGTGCAGCTAGTGGCCATCACTGGGGTGCAGGTGCGGCTGGTGGCCATCACCGAGGTCCTACTTCCTGTTGGGACTGCAGGGATAGTGCGGCTGGTAGCTGTCACCTCTCTGCTGGTGCAGCTGGTGGCCGTCACCAAAGTTGGGTCCATTCTGGAGGAGGCACACGAGGTGCGGCTAGTGGCCGTCACCTGTCTGGTGGTGCAGCTGGTGGCCATCACCAAACCCCTCTTCCCTGAAGGGTATTTAATCAGAGAGTGACTGGTGGCCGCCTCTCCCTGGGTGCAGCTGGTGGCCGCCTCTCCCTGGGTGCAGCTGGTGGCCGTCACTCGGTCTTGCTGAGGGAGGGATGCAGCAAGCAAGCGGTTGGTGGCCGTCTCCTGGATGCTGTCTGGGGCTAAGGAGTTAGCCCCACCCTGAACCCGGTGAGGGCTGGTCCGGCTGAGGTGTAATGAGCCGCGACTGCTACCTCCGAGCAGAGGCACCTGAGTGCGAGAGGGGCGTAGGGCAAATGTAGAGGTAGGCCCGTCTCGCTCTGAACCCACGCTCTCTGAGTTAGCCTCTCTGTGGTCTCCTCCTAGAGTAGGTGTCATGCTCGGGTGGGGTATCTCGACGGCATGTATTTCACCACCGTTGGCGGGGAAGAAGTCACATCTCTGTGCCTGGAGGTAGTACGTGTTGGTGGTGGTGGTCCGGTGCTGCGGGGTGAGGTAATGCAAGAGGGAAGTCCAGTGTTGTTTGATGGTGTCGGGGTCATGCCGGTAAGAATAAGTAAGGAAGAGTGTTGAGGGTTGAGCTGACTCCCGAAGGAGGCGAAGGAGGTGGAGGGTCCCTCGGACACGTTGTTTCTTCCCCTGGGTGGGAGCCCAAACGACGCGGCAGATCTTCTTGGTTGGTGGCGGTAAAGTGCTGGTGTGCTCCGGCTGAATGCTGGCCATAGGTGAGGTGGCCGATGTTTTATACCGCTGGTGAAGGGAAGAGTTGGCAAGGGAGACGGAACCAAAGGCCATGGGCCCGCATACTGTTCCTTCCAACAAAAAGTAAAAACAATACAAAAGAGAGCCAAATTCAAGATCCATTCATTTCGAGATGCCTGGACACACTGCGTTTGAAAGACTGGAGATCATAGGAAGTAGGGAATACAGACAGAGGGAGACAGTTCCAGAGTTGACCAGTTGCATAAATGAAGGACTGGGAATAACGGTTAACTCTTGCATTAGAGAGCTGGACAGAAAAGGGATGAGAGTTTGTTGCTGGACGGGTACTACGTGCCCGTCGTAGAGGTGGAGGGATGCAAGCAGACAGTTCAGAGGAACAGTGACCATTGAAGTAGCGATAGAAGAGAGATAAAGAAGCAACACTGCGGCGAAGAGACAAAGGTTGAAGGGAATCAGTAAGAGGAGGAGAGTTAATGAGACGAAAAGCCTTTGACTCCACCCTATTGAGAACTGCATGTGGGGAGCCTCCCCACACATGAGAGTTGTACTCCATACACGGGCGAATAAAACCCGTGTACAAGGTCAACATCTGTGCAGGGGTAAAGAAAGTTCGGAGTCGGCCCAGCACACCTAATCTCTTGGAAGCAGATTTCACAAGAGATGTAATATGTTCTTTCCAAGACAAATCCCGAGAGAATGAAACCCCTAGCATGTTCAAGGATGATGCAGGACTGAGCTGGACATTATTAAACATTAGTGGGTAATCCTGAGGAAGATTCTGACGGGTTGATAAGTGTAAGAACTGAGTTTTTGATGTATTAAAAATAACAAGATTATTTTTACCCCAATCAGAGATATGAGCCAAGTCAGACATTGGGTGCGCCATAGCCTCATCCCTTGTTTGCTGAAGTAACTGCTGAGATGGACGTTGCGGGAACCGATTAGAAAGGTGAAGGGTGGAATCATCAGCATATGAATGGATAGGGTTAGATGTACAGCTTAGAAGGTCATTGATGAATAAAAGAAAGAGAGTTGGTGATAGGACAGAGCCCTGAGGAATACCACTGTTGATAGGTCTAGGAGAAGAACGATGGCTGTCTACAACAGCAGCTATAGAACGACCAGAAAGGAAGCTAGAGATGAAGGCACAGATAGAAGGATAGAAACCGTAGGAGGGCAGTTTAGAAATCAAAGATTTATGCCTGACTCGATCGAAAGCCTTTGAGATGTCAAGTGCAATGGCAAAGCTTTCGCCAAAGTCCCGAAAGGAGGATGACCAGGAGTCTGAAAGGTAGGTGAGAAGATTGCCAGTGGAGCGTCCCTGACGGAACCCATACTGATGATCAGAAAGAAGGTTGTGACAGGAAAGATGCTTTAAAATTTTTCTGTTAAGAACTGATTCGAAAACTTTTGAGACACAAGATGTTAAAGCAATTGGACGATAGTTAGAGGGTTGGGAATGGTCACCCTTCTTTGGGACTGGCTGAATGAGAGCAAACTTCCAGCAAGAAGGAAAGGTACAAGTTGAGAGACAAAGGCGAAAGAGTTTACCTAGGCAGGGTGTAAGCACAGAAGCACAGTTTTTGAGGACAACAGGAGGGACTCCATCAGGCCCATATGCCTTGTTAATATTGAGGCCAGTGATGGCAGAAAATACACTGCTGTATGCAGTATGTCATGGGGGTTGTGTTTGGTGGTGTAGGTGTTGTCGGTCGTGTGGGTGAAGGGGTGGTGGCATATCGAGGGGCAGGGCAGGAGATCCGTCCCGAACTGGTGATGGTGGTAGTGAGTGTGGGCGTGGGTGGTGAGTGGTGGGAGAGGCTGTGATGTGGTGGCGGTGCATGTCGGTGGCTGGGGTGATGGTTGGTGAGGAGGTGGGGGTGTTTGGGAGTGGGTGGGGTGCACTGGGGTGGCGTGGAGAGGGCAGTGTGAGTGGAGAGGTGAGGGTGGGCTGTTTGGAGCATGGTGGTGTGGCCGGAGGTGGCATGTGAATTGCTTGGTGTGGTGGTGGGTGTGCACAGGCATGGCTTGGTGAGGGCAGCATGGTTGGAGAGCTGTGGGTGGAATGTCTGGGGCATGGTGGTGTGACTGGGCAGTGTTGGAATTTCCTGGTGTGGTGGCTGCATTGGTGGTGGTGCTGCAGCGGTGCGAGGTGAGAGGTGAGGTGAGGCTGTCAGAGGGGATGGGGGGGAAGGTGGAGTGGTGGTGGTGTACCTTTTTGGTGGTCGGGGAATCTGCCCTGAGCTGGTGACGGTGGTGGTAAGTGTGGGCGTGTGAGGTGAGTAGTAGGGGAGGTCATGTGGTGTGATGGCTGTGCGTTTGTTTAAAGGCGGCGTAGCGGAGGTGGTTGGGGGTGGTGGATGTGTACTGAAGCAGCCTGGAGAGGGTGGTGTGGGCAGAGAGTTGCAGGTGGAGTGTCTGGAGCACGGTGGTGTGGCCAGGGGTGATGTGTGAGTTCCTTAGTGCGATGGCTGGACTGGTGGTGGTGGTGCCTGGGTGTTTGGTGGTGAGGTAGTAGGCATAGTTGTGGATGGGGCGGCCTGGAGAGGGTGGTGTGGATGTGTAGGTGTGGGTGGAGTGTCTGGAGCATGGTGGTGAGGCCGGGGGTGGCCTGGGAGTTGTCCAGTCCAGTGGCTGGGCTGGTGAGGGTGGTGTAGTGGCTAGGGTTGAGAGGTGAGGTGAGGTTGCTGCTGAAGGAGGAGATGGGTTGGGCGAGGGTGCAAAGGAGAAGGAGGGTGTGGAAGAAAGGATGTATGAGTCCAATATTGGTGAGGTGGGTGGTGAAGGGTAATAGGTGGGGGACAGTAGACAGGAGGAGATGGTTTCAGAAGGTAGGTCAGGGGAGCATAGGGTAGAGGTTCCGGTGGGCCTGTTAACCCGCCCCGTCCTGACCGCTTTTTTACCCAACCCATCCCCAGAACCCGATCGATTTTCAGCTTGTCTTTTTTTTGGCACAGACCTCCACTTTGGGATATTGAAAATTCAGCAAGAAAGCGCTCACCTGAAGTGAAAAATATCCTAAACAGGTGAGAGATCCCTCACCTGGCTATGGCTTTCTATGACGCCGCACTCCATAGAAGACACTCTCTGTGCGAGGAAAACTTAACCAAAACCACACAGCCTCATAGATATTTATTTATTTGGTACGAATTTATATGTAGTACAAGAGTATATTGCTTTCACACAATAATATAGGCGATATAAGCGTTGTTCCGTCACCAAACACATCAACATATCGCACCTAACTTGGCGATGTTACCTCCTCATTACTTCCGTTCATTACTAACTCTGGTGCCACGTAATCTTTGTCCTCCACATCAGGAATCACTTTTGCCTTAAGTTTCGTCATCGGAGAGACTGTGGTGCTATGTGTCTTTATTGGTTAGGTCACTGCTAACAGGTGAGTTGCAAGAAAATTGCGCATCCCCCGAGGGGGGGTTGCACAGGGTCAGGCAGTGTCGCCGCCTGGCTGGGGGTAGAGGAAGGTCTTCCACATATGCCTACCAAAAATCACCCACAAATCTTGAAAAATGTGCAAACAACGGGCCTTGCAATTGACTGCAGTACGATGCATGTCGGTGGGTCTCAGCGTGAAAAAAAGTTGTGAAGTGCATCGTATGTCGGGGGGATGGGGCTGGTTAAGCTGAAGGCAGGCCTTGTGCTGAGGGAGAAAAGGAAGGGAGGAGGCGATGGTAGTGGGGAAAGTGGTGTGTGGAAGAGCAGGAAGGTTAGGAATAGGAGGAGGTAAGATAGAGGACATAGTGGGAGGAGAGTGAGGTGAGGGGAAAGGTGTGGGACATCTCTGTCGAGCCCTGCTTTTCCGTGGATCGGCATATGAGGCATCGTCTTTGGCGCCCTCGTTGTCCAGGAAGGAGACCTTATTGTGCCCCCGGGTGGCCGTCTTACGTTGGGCGGCATTCAGCTGCTCCCAGATGTCATGGAGTGGACATAGGTAGCTGCTGTAAATTCCTACGGGTTAATGGAAATTAGATTGGTCTCCTTGAGGTTAGGGCGCTTCTGTGTAGTGTGAGCCCTGAGGATGGAGGGCGCCGGTGGAGGATTTGGTTGGGCTGGAGGTGGCCCTGGGTTGTGGTGTGGCGCTGTTTTGGGGGTGGAACGTGCGGCCAGTAAGCGTCGCACGAATTGGATATCCTTATCCATGTCTCCCGTTTGGTCGTATATGGTGAAGTGCTCCCTGACAGCACTGGGGACGATCCTGATCAGGGTGTTAAAGATGTGTTGTTCCTGGGGGTCTTTATTACACTCCGGGTATGCGGCGGTGACAAGTTACCTGGCCTGGACGAGAGAGTCGTCGAGGTTTCCGTCGTAAGTTAGGGAGTCGAGCCGTGATAATGCTATGACTTTCCCTAAAGATGGGGTGACTGCTTGGGTTGCCAGTTGGTTTGAATTCTGCCCATGTCAGCTCCGGGATGATTTTTGGTGCAATAGTGGCTACTGCTTTGCCCAGAAGTGGCAGAGTTACTGCTATTCTTTGTCTGTCTGTCTCGAACCCTATGTCCAAGAGTGGTTTAACTATTTCTAGGTAAGTGTGGATGTCGTACTGGTCAGGGTCGAATTTAGGTATTTGAACGTGAGGTTTTGTCGCCATTTTGCCGTGATTTCCCTTGTTCCTTGTTGCCACCCACCGGGTCAAGAACCACCGCTAGCCACCAGTGTTATGTGGCATGTTTAAGGGACGACTACTCTCTCCTTAAACGCAGCGCCTAGAGTGGGGTCCTCTTTCTAGACTGGGTTGGGTATACTTATGGCAACTTAGAGGAACAGGGCACAAAAACACTGGGCAACAAACCTTACACGCACTCGTATATTACCTCAACTCGTAACACTGAACACAATACAGTGGCACACAATACACAAGAAAAAATTCAATACTATGGACAGGGCCGGGGGGCTCAGGGGCAGGTGGTGTAGCCATGGGCTGCTTCTGAGGCAGGCTCGGCATCGTGGAGGTCCTGGGGGTAGGCAGCCTTCTTCAGGGGGCCAACTGCTGCTGGGTTGCACAGGGGGCCTTATCAGGAGGCTGGACTGCTGGTGGTTCATCTGGGGGCCTTCATCAGGAGGCCAGACTGCTGGTGGTTTGTCTGGGGCCTTCATCAAAGGGCCAGGCTGCTGTTGGGTTGTCCGGGGCCTTCGCCAGGAGGCCGAGCTGCTGCTGGGTCATCCGAGAGTGGTCTGTGGGGTGGCATGGTAGGGGCGCCCATCACTGGGGAGCCCAAGGGTCAGGCCTAAGGGCTGGGTCCGAAAAGAGAGAGCAGGCGCACCTGTCGGCGCCTGCTCTAACATGCTGGACATCATTGGGTGGGGCAGGGGAGGTCATGCCCTGGGGTCCTTGGGATATCCCGGCTGGTGCGAGGGCTGCGGTCTCTCCTCAGCTGGGCCTCCGTCAGGGGTGATCTGTGGCATCCCTTCTGCGAAGAGTGGGTCAGGGTCAGGGACTGCCAGGGAGCCGGTTGCAGGGCAAGAACCCCAGGTATCATGGGGCCTACCCAGCCCTCCTCCAGCTGCTGCTCCTCCGGGAAGGTGACTCCAGACAGAGAACGGGTAAGGAAACCCACTACGCCATAGGTAGAGGGGGCGAGCCTGGTGTAACACCCCTCTCTTGATGGTTGAAGGAAAGTCCTGGAGTAAGTATTAACGCCTTTTAATGAGGATCACAGAAATACAGGTGTAGCCTCTCTGATATCAGCCCTCTGACTGACTGGACATGCGGTTCTAGTTCTGCCCGCAAGCCTGGGAACGATGCTTATGCTGCGATTCTGGATACAGTGGGGGGGGCATACAGTGGGGGGGTATACAGTGAGGGAGGCATAATACATACACGTATATTGTACATATAAGGGGAATGGTACAATACTCCCCGGGGTGGTTGAGATGGTGTCTCCTGACACTAGAGAGAAGGTATATGGGGTGGTTCATATGACTAAGGGAGGCGGGAGATTTGTACAGGTAGGGAGTATGATACAGGGGAAGAAGGGAGGTATTATGATACATGGGATGGGAGGGAGTAAGTATGATACATGGGTTTGAGGGAGGACATGGCCATGTCGAGGGGGTGGAAACTAGTGATATACACTGTTACAAGGGGAGGTATGTTAATATAAGATACACATAGAGTCATGTTGATATATGATACAAGGAGTAAATAGAGTATGCGGTCATGCATGTTCTTAGATCGATATAAGTACTGTAGATAACACTCGAGATATAGGGTACACATGTCTTTCTTTTTTTTTTTTCTATGTTAGTTTGTAGTTGTCACACATTACTGTATCAGAGATATGTCAACATTTGCTGGTGGTATTTTTTCTGTCCACAGGTTATGCAACTTATCAGGTGGCACAGGCAGTCACAGAATGGGAAGGCACTTAGTCCTGGGTAGGGCGTACTATGCCAGTAGCAAGTCTGCTTTCCTGTAGTCTGTTTTCCATTTTCCGGACACAACAGTGCACTGCACAGATTATGAGAGAAAACCTATGGAAGAGATGACCACAGGGGGAAACACAACGGTTGGATGAACCCATGAACGGCTGAGGGCTAGAGAAAATTGATCCATAATGAAGTCACTGTCGTTGAGGAATGTTAGCATACGCATGTTGGGGGAGAGAACGGTAATGTTAGTAGATGGCAGGTTGGAAGGCATGTCAATGGGTTGGAAGATGTCATAGGAGTGTCGACGGACTGATTGGTGATAGCGAGTGGCATAAGTGATGACTGACTCTGATTTGACGGTACAATAGTCCGGTGCTTTGTAGAGACCACGAGCAGGTACGGAGCGGACTGAAGTACCAGGACACATGATGGTGACAGAGATGGGGACAGTGAAGAAGAAGTACTGGACGTGTTTGAGTTGAGCATGGTGGACTGGGAGTACAGGAGCTGGAACAAAGGAACAGGCCGAGTATATGGAATGGTTACGAACTAAAGCAGACTCACAGGGCGAAGCGCTCCTAGGGAAGATAGCGAAAAGGTGGGCAGCACAGAGACGAGAGGTAGGGGTGAGGGATGAACACTGCTGGAGGTCGGTGGTAGAAAGGAAGGCAACTGAAAGATGGTCATGGGATAGGAGGAAATATTCTGAAGGAACAGAGACGTGCAATAAGGAGTTGTTGTAACGGAAGGGGAAGGGAATGATGTGGAAAAGGTTGAAGGTGATGTCAGAAAGGAGAGGGATATGGACGACGACGGATGTGGTGAGAAGAGTGGCCTCGAGAACTGGATAGTAATATTCGAGAGAGGAGTAGGGGAGTACTGGTGATAAACCGAAAGTAGAGTGAGCCCAGTCTAATACTGAGTGGAGAGCTGAGATAGGTACTAAGTCTGCAGTGACATGTCCATTAATAGCATCGACTAGGATACGAACCAAGGTAGTGACCTGAGAGAGTAGAGAGTCAATGGCTAGTTGGAGATTACCCATGTTGAGTTTGAGATAAAAGAACTGAGAAAGAACGTTGAGATTGGAGAGGTGTTGGTTTAAGATGTCGGTGAAGTTGTTCAGAGTGGAAGTTACTTCATTTAGGTGGGTTGTAATCTTCTGTAACATTGTGTGTTGGACTTTGATGACTCGGCGTTGAGATTCTAGGGCAGAAGCTAAATGAGCTAGGTCAGATTTGAAGCTGGAAAGGTCACAGGCTGTAACGACGCCAAACAATCCGCTGAGAATCTCTTTTCCGAGGTCAAAGAGACCTCGTTTCACACGAGAACGACCTACAGGTGGCTGAATGGAGACAGTGTCATTGAGCTCATTGAATTTACGAGAAATGTATTGCAACTGCCAGGAGAGTGGGAGGAAAAGATGATATAAATACTGATTTGGGTTGTGTTTCCCCATGAGGGCGGTGAGGTGGGTCTTGATTTTGTGGAGCTGGTGCGCATAGGCAGGCAGGGCGATGGCTACGTCGGCCAGGGGCGCAAGATCGTAGCGCAGGGAGACTACATCTTCAATCAGCATTACCTCGCCTCCCGAGCCGACCAAGGCCCCGGGACGTACTCCACCATCGTCCTCACCCGACCCAGACCCTAGGAGGGTCAGCACTGCCAGCAGGTAGACCGCTAACATCATACCTAGAAGTTTAGGTGAGAATTAATGGGAGAGTTCCTGGAGAGGTTGATGGGCGGAACGCAGTTTGGATCGATACTGATTGATTGATGAATGAGTAGGTGTAGGTGGAGAGGAAGGAGACTGGATAGGTGGGGATGGGGTAGAGTGAGGGATTTGGGAAGTAGGAGGGAGAGCAGTAGGTTGTGCAAGTGATTCTTCCAACACTAGGCCCCGTGGAGCACGTTTCAGATCGTCAGCATGGACCCACTTAGTGTCTGTAGTGGAGAGGTCTTGGATGTGATACTTGTTGGCTTGTTTATTCAGTACGCGATGGGGTCCAGTAAATTTGTCATCCAATTTAGAGGTACACGTATGGGAATGAGCATAGACTAGATCACCGATGTTGATAGTGATAGGAGAGGCAGATTTATGTTGGCGTCTTATCATGTCCTCCTTAGATGAAGCACGATTGGATGTAACATACTGATGGATTGTTTGGAAGTTGGCCAATTTTACTCTGACATAGTCATCCATGTTATAGATGGGGTCTGGCTTTGAGGATAACAGGGTGTATGGTAGGTGTTTGTCAAAACCAAAGAGAACAAAGAAGGGAGATTCGCCAATGGAAGCATTGATGGAGCTATTGATTGAGGATGCCACTTGGGGAATCCAGGCATCCCATGTCGAACTATGGGAGCCTAGGTGTCTGAGGCACTCTAAGATTTTTCTATTGTGGCACTCTACAAGGCCATTGGAAGCTGGATGGTTTGGCACGACATTGCATTTATTAATTTTAAAGCGGCGACAGATCACCTCCAGGAGGCTATTGTTGAACTCAGTACCATTGTTAGTGAGAATGGTATGTGGTGTACTGAACGGGCAAATTACGTGATCTACGAAAGCACGTGCAACACTCTTCGCGGTCTTATCTGAGAGGGGGACGAGGACACAGTAGCGTGAGAAGTGGTCGACTGCTATAAACAAATACTCTGCACCTGATTCTGTAAGAGGGAGTTTTAGAAGATCGATGGACACTGTTTCCCATGGGCATGACGGGATTGGATATTGTAAGAGCGGTGCAGGTAAGCCGGTAGAACCTTTGTGGCGGTGGCACGAGATGCAAGAGTCACAGTGCGCATTGATATCGCGACGCATGGTTGGCCAATAGTACTCGAGACGTGCTTGGTGCAAGCATCGGTCTTTACCTGGATGGGATGCGTGAGGTGTATCGTGAACGATGTGAAGGACTGCAGATATCAGGTCAGTAGGGACAACGAGCTGGTGTACTTCTCTGTTTGGCAAATCCTTTCCTGTAAGGAATGTTTTTCTGTACAAGAGACCATCTTTTAGTATGAACTCATCTAGTGGTACTGGGAGAGCAGGTAAGGTCGAGGCATCTCCTGATTCAAAGAAATAAACTACTTGTGACCACATGGAATCTTTGCGCTGAGAGTTTTGAACATCCTCTGATGTTAAGGTTGTGCTGTCAGTGACCTTGGGCTGCAGGGACGTGACAGGTGCGGCTACATGACGTGAGAGGGCATCCGCGACTACGTTCGATTTTCCTGGGACATACTGAAAAGTGGGATTGAAGTCCTGGATGGTGATGGACCATCTAGCTAACCTACCAGTGAGGTTGCGTCCCTTAAACAAATCACATAGAGGAAGGTGGTCTGTCTGGATATGCACTGGATAACCATATACTATGTCTCTGAAATGCTTCAAGGACCAGACAACTGCCAAGGCTTCTAAATCGGTGACACTGTAATTACGTTCAGCATTGGTAAGTGCGCGACTAGCATACGCTATTACACGCTTCCTGGATCTCTGATCTAGTTGCATTAGAAATGCACCAAGTCCTGCGCCTGAGGCGTCTGTACATAGAAGAAAGGGCCTAGTATAATTGGGGAATGCTAAAACTGGGGCATTGACAAGAGCTGTCTTTAGCGCTTGAAAAGCCTGGGACTGATCGTTAGTCCACACAAAGGATACATTCTTCCTTAGTAAGTGAGTTAGAGGAGCAGCGATCTTTGCATAGTCTTTAATGAATCTGCGATAGTAACCACTTAGGCCTAGGAAACTTCTGACAGCATCGGTTGTGTCAGGTTCTAGGAAATTGATGATCGCCTTAGTTTTGTCGTCATTAGTATGAATGTCTTGTGTGTCGACGATGTGGCCTAGAAAGTTGATTTTTTTTCTCAGGAAGTCACATTTACTGAGGTTGATTTTCAGGCCTGCTAGCTGTAGGCGTTCCAATACTTGTTGTAGTTTGGCAAAATGGTCAGGGACTGATTTACTTACAACAATGATGTCATCTAGGTAAGCAAAAAGACAGTGGCCCATCATACCACTAAAGACCGAATGGATGAGACGCATGAATACTGAAGGAGCATTTCTCAAACCAAAAGGAAGTCTCTTAAACTGAAAATGTCCAGAAGGAGTGCTGAAGGCTGTTGTTGGGCGAGAGGATTCTTCCATTTCGACATGCCAGTATCCACTGAGGAGGTCTAGGGATGAAAAGACTACGTTATTTTCACCTAGTGATTCTAGCAAATCAGTGAGGACAGGTAACTGGAAACGGTCGGGAACGGTTACAGAGTTTACCTTACGGTAGTCCACTACTTGTCTAAAGTTGCCGTCCTTCTTTGGGACTAAGAAAAGAGGACTATTCCATGGACTGACGGAGGGTTCGATAATGTCCTGAACTAACATTTGCTGTACCATCTGATCTGTCTGTTTTCTCAAGCTGTGAGGCAACCGATATGCTGGTATGTAAATCGGCTGAGTTCCTGGCACTAGGTCTATGTGATGTTTGACTAAGTCTGTCTTGCTCATTTGTTCTCCGGGTAAGGCTACCACATTTCTGTAAGCATGCAAAAGTTCGAGCAGTTGAGATTTATGCTGTGGAAAATCTTTGCAAGTTAGGTTTGAGAGCAGGTCAGGTGAACGAGTTGGAGCAGATCCCGTAAAGTTAATGGCACATATACCAGTCGGTAGACTACCATCAGCAGCAGGGATAGAGGATTCCTGGCACACCGTTATGGCCGCTGGGTATACAAGGAAATCTCCAATCTTTACACCACTTTTAAGCTTTAGTGGAGCATTCGTGACATTGAGCAAGTATAGATAACATAGACTGTCCTCTAAGATCGTGCACCAGGCTGACTCATAAGTTAAGCCATTCACACAAGACGTCTCAGATAGTGTTAGTACATCCACTCCTTCTTGCGCACATACAACAAGAACAGAAACTTTGGTGAACTCATGCGGTAACAAAATTGTGCACGTATTCGTTACTGCACGCCTCGTCTCTGCGTGTTGGAGAACATCAGTTAGACTTTGTGAGGTAGGTAACTGAGACATGTCTGAGTCAGCTGTAGTGCTGTCGTTAGAGGAGGCTGGAAGAGCCTTTTCTGAATGCTAAGAGAATGTATCAGCAGGTGTTTCCTTGCTCTCAGTCAGCGAGGAAACGATCTCTGTATTCTCGGGTGATGATGATGATGATGACAGCTCGGCTTGTTCTGGACTCTTAGGGAGTGAGAGAGTTGGAGGGACTGAACGACTGAAGTTACTGGCAGTATAGGATGGGGACATTTCATACTGTAGACTGGGAACCCAGAAATGTCTATACTACTACAGGCAGGTAATAATGCAATGGAGTGTTGTGCCATGGTGGGTAAGCCAATAAGGGCATCTGCTGGATATTTCAAGTCGTTAGTTACATGAAATTCTATTGGGAAAGGGAGCAAGTTGCTGTCTAGTTGTACTTCTAAGGTGACTCTTCCCTTGACCTTAAACTCTGAGCCTTCTACACCGCATAAGCGAATGTCTGGCGGTTCAAGGAAACTGACGCGACTGCGGTGGTGTTGAATGATGTCTAAGGAGGTATCAGAAATCAAGTTTACTATAGATCCGGTGTCCATGAAGAACGACGTCGGTATGTCATTACTCCGTCCTAGAATGACTAGACCTGAGGAAGTGATAGGTCCTACATGGCGGATGGGGAGTTGGTGTTCTGTTGCCACATCATGTTGGTTCGATAGGGGCGCGGCGCTTCCCCCGACTGGTGGCGATTTAGGTAATGACACTCGTCGGTAGTGTGTGTCGTACTAGTCTTGTGATATTTGTATGTAGGGCGATGCGAACGGGCCGTCTAGTGTGGGAGTAAGGCCATGTGTGTTTATGGTCGCAACTGTTTGCTCGATGTCCAGGTGTACTACAGTGCCAGCAAAGGATTGAGGACTGTCTGTTCTGTCGGACGCTAGATTGATCACGACTGGCAGTTGGAGAACGATTTGTGGCAGGTCTGCCTCGTGTGACTGAACGAGAACGGCATTGGTCTGGGGAAGTGGTAGTGTGACAGACCTGAGAGAGCAAGGGTCGGTCTGTGGCCTGATGCGTGTGGTTTGAACCTGTTCTTTCATGGATGGTTTTAGTAATCTGAACAATTTTATCTCCTGGATTGAAACCGATCACCAGAGCTGTTTCTCTCTGTTTAGGAAGAAGCCAATGGAGGAATCTCAGGTAACCAAATAAATCTGCAAGGTTGTCGAGTGAAACCATAGGAGCTCCATTTACATTCTGTACCCATTTCGTGCCTATAAGTAATTGGCGAATCTCGCTACTAGTGGCTTTCATGGCAGCGGCTGCTTCGCGTAGTTTGCCATGTTGGGGGGGTACGCGCAAATCCTCATCCATCTGGGTGAGGAGATTAGTGAACCCAATGAGAGATGCGGCATTTGAATGTTGGCAACAAAGTGATATGAGTTCCTTACAGAAATCAGCAAAGGTTGTTACACCATCAAAATGTCCAGCACAGATCGCGGACGATATCCGATTTGCTGTGGTGTAAGCGACCCATGAGATAAGAGACTTTGAGGTTTTCATCTGTAATCCACCGATTGTGGATGTCGGTTTTGACCTCTCTGAGAAAATCATAAACAGACCAAGTGGAGTCCTCGCCAGTAAATTTGGGATGACTGGCATCGTCGAGATAGATAGACTGGGGAGTAGGGGTCGTTTGGTTCATAGTTGAAGTGTAGAAGTGATGGGGGTATGAGAGAGAGAGAAGGTAGTGGTAGTTAAGTGTAAGGGAGACGAGAGGTGAAGTGGGGCAGGAGAGTTAACGAGAGTGGTAGGAGTAAAGAGAGAAGCAGGCAGTGTAGTAACAGGGGTAGTGGATGAGGTATCTGGATGGGAAGGGTGTGGGGAGGCGAGTAATGAAGTGGTGGGTGGTGAGGCAGGGCGGTGGTACGCGCGTCCGCTACATAAATGAGTCACTGAATCTTCCTCGGCTGGGGGGTTGTGATCATTGGTTGTTTCTTGACTGAGAGTGGAGGGAGTAAGTTCCGTATATGCAAAGTATGACATGTAGTCTGGCGACAATATAAAATGAGAGATGAGGAGTGATATATATATTTACAGGGTGAAGATGAGAATATGTACCATGAGAATGGAAATGGAAATGTATGGAGTTGACGGAATGGTAGTTGCAATAAATAGTAGGTGAGATGGAGATGAGGAATAAAACTGGCAGTGAAGGTGAGGATGGAGTGAGGGGTGGAGATGAATTATGACAATAACACATAATCTGTCGAGAAAATCGGAAGATAATCTCTATAGAAAGTCAGATGGGTGGATGAAGATACACTGTATAGTTACACAGCTGAATGGAGAACGAAGTGAAGGGGAGAGGTGAGGGCGTTGATCAGCTGGTGGGTGAATGTGGAGGGCACGTGGTGGGCGGAGCCAGAGGCAGGCTGGTAGTAGGGATGCAGGATGAGTCTTGGAAGAGGTGGAGTTTCTCGCTGGGCTTGAGCCGATACGTGAATAGGAGGGTTGAGGCGCGACAGTGTAATGCAATGCAGATGTGGGGCACAGTGAGGGGTGGACAAATGTCGCCACAGGCAGATGCAAGGCTGGTGGGTGGCAGATGTTGCAGAAGGCAGTGACGTGGCAGATGCAGAGAGTGAACGGCAGACATTGGAGAGGGCCACCGGCAGATGAACAGGTGTCGGAACGGGTGCTGGAACAGGTGTCAGAACAGGTGCTGAGGGCTGCGGCATCGATTGTCGCGGCCTGTGTGGGGTTGTGGTCAATGTAGAGAACGGCACTTGGGAGGAGTATTGGACACCTGTATGCAGAGCTGGTATTACGCCACGAGAGTGAGGGCGAGAGGGCGAGGCCGTGAGAGGTGACGCATTTAGTAGTTGTTGGTGGCACTAAAACACTGTAGGAGGCATTTGGAAACGAGGGTCGATCACCGCTGCTACCAAAAATGTAACACCCCTCTCTTGATGGTTGAAGGAAAGTCCTGGAGTAAGTATTAACGCCTTTTAATGAGGATCACAGAAATATAGGTGTAGCCTCTCTGATATCAGCCCTCTGACTGACTGGACATGCAGTTCTAGTTCTGCCCGCAAGCCTGGGAACGATGCTTACGCTGCGATTCTGGATACAGTGGGGGGGGGCATACAGTGAGGGAGGCATAATACATACACGTATACATATAAGGGGAATGGTACACCAGGAAATCCTCAGGAGGGGAAGGCACTGGGGTAGGGGGCGAGAGGCAGCATGTAGCCGTTCCCTCCTCGGCCGCCCCTAGGATATGGAGCTCAGAGCGGCTGGTGACCGTCTCCCCTCCAGTGCGGCTGGTGGCCGTCACTGAGGTCCCGTGTTCCTGGCTGATGGAGGGCGGAGTGCGGATGGTGGTCATCACACGCCCGCTGGTGCGGCTGGTGGCCGTCACACGCCCACTGGTGCGGCTGATGGCTGTCACTGAAGAGCCGTGCCCCATGAGGACTACACCCTGGGTGAGGCCAGTGGCCGTCACTGGGGTGCAGGTGCAGCTGGTGGCCGTCACCGAGGTCCTACTTCCCGTTGGGACCACAGGGATAGTGCGGCTGGTGGCCGTCATCAAAGTTGGGTCCCTTCTGAAGGAGGCAGACGAGGTGCGACTAGTGGCCGTCACCTGCCTGGTGGTGCAGCTGGTGGCCATCACCAAAGCCCTCTTCCCTGGAGGGTACTTAATCAGAGTGTAGCTGGTGGCCGTCACTCGGTCTTGCTGAGGGAGGGATGCAGCAAGAGAGTGGCTGGTGGTCGTCTCCTGGATGCTGTCTGGGGCTAAGGAGTTAGCCCCACCCTGAACCTGGCGAGGACTGGTCTGGATGAGGTTTAATGAGCCGTGACTGCTACCTCCAAGTAGAGGCACCTGAGTGCAAGAGGGGCGTAGGGCAAAGGTAGAGGTAGGCCCATCTCACGTTGAACCCGCGCTCTCTGCGTTAGCCTCTTTGTCTCCTCCTAGGGTGGGTGTCATGCTCGCGTGGGGTGTCTCAACGGCGTGTATTTCACCCATCTTGTAGTGGCCCTTTGAACTTTTTCAATCTTATCTATATGTTTCTTGAGATGAGGATTCCAGATTACTGATGCATACACCAGGGTTGGTCTGATGAATAATGTTATTATTTTTCTCAGCATGTCTTCATTTATGTATGTGAATGCTATTCTCATATTAGCAAGAAGTATATATATATATGTTCCGTACCTTCTCACTGATATGGTCAGCCGGAGATAGTCTGTTATTGATATCCTTTTCTCTTTCTGATATGTTTTACTTCCTAACTTATACTCGTAATCCCAATCTGGTCTTTTTCCACTTTTATCAAACTTAGTTACATGACACTTGTCCACACTGACTTCTATTTGCCATTAATCGCTCCATTCATGAAGTTTATTTAATTCTTCTTGTAGCTCTCTACAAGAGTCTGTGTTAGTAATTCTCCTTTGTATTTTTTCATCATCAGCAAACATGTTCAGATAGCTTTCATTTCCATTGTTACTATCTATGTCATTTATATACACTAAAAACATAATTGGTGCCAGCCTTGAGCCCTGTGGAACTCCACTAGTCACTTCCCTCCATGGTGAATAATTTCCTTTTAGTACTCTTCTTATTTCCCTTTTTGTGAGAAAATCTTGCATCCAACAGTACAGGTTACCTTGAATTCCTCCTTGATGGTACAGTTTCCTTAAAAGTCTTTAGTGCAGTACTCTGTCAAATGCCCTTTTGAAATCTAGGTAGATACTGTCCACCCATCCTTCTCTTTTCTGTGATGTTTCTGCAACTCTGTCTATCTATCTATCTATTGCCAGACACCATAATCCCGTAAGGGGTGGCCATTTGACTTTGAGATAGTAGCTTAATAGGTTAGTAAGACATGATTTCCCCTTTCTAAAACCAAACTTCCTTTCTGTTATCATATAATTGTGTTCTTCTTGATGGCTTACCCAAACTTTGCTTATTAGTTTTTCTAATATCTTACAACACTGGTTAGTGACACTGGTCGGTAGTTGAGAGGATTTTGTCTATTACCTTTCTTGAATGGCGGAGCAATGCTTGCTTTCTTCCAAATATCAGGTAGTTTACCTTGACCCAGGGATTACTTGAATATTAAATATATTGGTCTACTTACAAAAACTCTTTTGCACATTCATGTAGCACGCAACATGAGATTTTGTCAGGACCATTTGCTTTTCCTTTGTCTAATTTACTTAACTCCTGTATTTCACTTTCTGATATTTGTATATCTGGTAATATGTGTGGGCATGCTTGTTCCATATCACCTCTCTCAAAACTATTTTCTTCTGTAAAAAGTGGAAATTTTTATTTAGTGCTTCACAAATATCTGTCTCTTGTGTATAGATGATCCTCTCATCTGTAATGGACTGTATTTTATCTTAACTTTGGTTCTGCTTCGGTAGCTTCGGTTGATCACTACTTTTATTTATAATGTCTTCCTCAAAGTGTCTTTGGGCTTCTCTCCTTATCCTTGTATAATCGTTTCTTGCCTGTTTATAGTTTTTATATGCCCTCTCACTATTGTGTCACCTGTATCTGTTCCACAACAAGTCTCTTTTTACTTTTGATTTTTTACATTCTGTATTTTGCGTGTGTGTGTGTGTGTGTGTGTGTGTGTGTGTGTGTGTGTGTGTGTGTTTCTACCTAATTATATCTTTACAGGAATGAGTCAAGCTCGTACTGTCCCGTGTATCAATTTTTATCATACATATCCTTAAATTTATGAATAGTTTTGGCACATAGTATTTCATTCGGTAGTGCATTCCACTGATCAATTACCCTATCTGGGAGGTCGAATTTCCTTACGTCTTTATCACCTCTCTTTTCATGGTGTTTTTTGCAGTGTCCTTTTACTGATGCCTCCCCATAGGTTATATACTCATTGATGTCTATTTTCTCTATCCCTGAGATGCATTTATATAACGTACCATCAGACGGGGCTATTTCAGACATTTTCGGCCTTTTTAAAAAAAAAAACTTTTTGCATCAGAGAACACGTTTTAATTAACATAGGATCCTCATTTATTCCATGGATCTAGAACAATGTTTTGAGAATAAAACTGTGCAAAGAAAAATGTTCTATGATAAAAAATAATATTTGGGCAGATTTTTAAAGCAACACTTCTGAAAATCTTGGATGTGGGGCTATTTTGGACAATTCCTTAAATTTTCACTTAAAATGCCCTTCAGACAAGCAGTAACTATTTTTACAAACACTAATGTTATAAAATATTTAAATCAAATATAAATGTACTGAAAAATCTTAAGACGGAATTTTTGGAAATTTTTATGAATTAAATTTTATGAAAATAAAATATTCTGTAAAGCCTAATGTTATTTATTTATTTATTTATTTATTTTTATTAACAAAGCAAGTTTAGTTATTGAATGCAGTTACAGTGACAGTTGCTTGGACCACCTGTAATCCATGTATCCACGAGACACTCAGCCTTGTAGACAACGTAAAGGGCAAGCATTTGCCCGGCCACAATGCCGGCAAACATGATGGGGATATTAGTTTTGCATGCATTCATAACCCTCTCCAGATACTTAATTCCCCTACTGAAGCACTGCATTTTTTATTTGGGATCATCCTGTAGGTTTGTCTCATGGTAGTTTATGATCTTTGATGGAAGAATGCCGGACAAGGAGTTTTCTAGGTGGGAGATGTAGTCTTGAATTTGCTCTTTGGTGATGGTGGCACGTTTTCGACTAATATTCTGACAGTGTCTTCTAAAGGTAAGAATATGGCAATTCCTCTTATCAAACTCAGCAACCCCTTCCTCCCCTTGTAGGTTGTTGTCAAAAGGCACAATCATCCTAGCTGTTATGACCATATGTACTTTATTGAAATTCCTTAGGTCCTTGGAGTCAAATGCCAGGCCATAGTCCCCAAGAGTTGCTACATTTTGGGCAATTGCTTCTTCCTCTTCCCTTGTTAGTGAGGTGGGATGCGCTGGTTGACGAATGTGAAGCCCTTCAGTTGTGGCTTTCTTTCAGTCGAAGATTGTCCTGCAGGGCACATTAAACCTGATGGCACCTTTGCGAACAGTCATCCGTCCATCCAGAACAGATTGAACAGCTGCATTAAGGGTCTCTTGAGAGTATTTCTGAAACTTGGCAGCCCTCTCCGTGGCTCTCGTCTTGTAATTTCTTACTTTCAGTAGACAGATAAATTAGAAAAAAAAAAGGCTCTTGTAAGTTCCAAGGAGGTGCAAAGTGAACCCTTTTTCCTTCTTTCTTGTAATGTTGGTAGGTCCAGTTACTCTAATCTTTCATCATAGTTTAGATTCTTTAAGCTTGGTAGCCATTTTGCAGTGCCCCTTTGTACTTTATCAGTCTTATCTATGTGTTTTTTGAGATGAGGATTCCAGACCACTGATGCATATTCCAGGGTTGGTCTGATGCATGATGTTATTATCTTCCTCAGCATATCTTCATTTGTATATGAAAATACTGTTCTCATATTAGCAAGCAGTGTGTGCGTTTCTGTACCTTCTCATTTATATGGTCAGCCGGAGATAGTCTGTTATTGTTATTCACTCCTTCGTCCTTCTCCTTTTCTGATAAGTGTAGGGTTGAACTTCCTAGCTTATAATCCCAGTCTGGTCTTTTTCCACTTTTACCAAACATAATTACATGGCATTTATCCACACTGAATTCCATTTGCCATCTATTGCTCCATTCATGATGCATATTTAATTCTTCTTGTAGCTCTCTGCAAGAGTCTGTGTTTGTAACTGTCCTTTGTATTTTTGCATCAGCAGCAAACATATTTAGATAGCTTTCATATCCAATGTTCCTGTCTATATCATTTGTATACTAAAAACATAATTGGTGCCAGCACTGAGCCCTGTGGAACTCCACTAGTCACATCTCTACGTGATGAGTAATCAACCCATAGTACTGTTCTCATTTCCCATTTTCTGAGAAAATCCTGCATCCAGCAGATTACCTCGGATTCCTCCTTGATGGTATAGTTTCCATAAAATTCTTTGGTGTTCTTTGGTGCGGTACTCTGTCAAGTGCTTTCTTAAAATCTATGTAGATCCTGTCCACCCATCCCTCTCTCTTCTGTAGTGTTTCTGCAACTCTGTCATAGTAGCTTAATAGATCTGTAACACATGATTTTCCTTTTCTAAAACCGAACTGTCTTCATTATCATAATGTATTTTTCCATATGGTTTACCCAATTTTTTTTTAATTAGCTTTTCTAGTACCCTGCTTACAACACTGGTCAGGGATACTCCATAGTTGAGCGGATTCTGTGAATTTCCTTTCTTGAATATGGGAACAATGTCTGCTTTCTTCCAAATATCAGGAAGTTTACCTTTACTTAAGGATTCCTTGAATAATAAATATATTCATCTGCTCAACTCTTCTACATATTCATCTTCACCCAACCTGAAATTTCATTAGGACCATTTGCTTTCCCATTGTCTAATTTACCCAACTCTTCCTGTACCTCTTACTCCGAAAATCGTATATCTTGTAATATGTGTGGGCATGCATGGTCCTCATCATCTCTCTCAAAATTACTTTCTTCTGTAAAAACTTGTTGGAAATTTTTGTTAAGAACTTCGCAAATATCTTTTTCTTGGATATAGGTTATCCCCTCATCCATGATGGACTGTATTATATCTTTAACTTTGGTTTTGCTTCAGATGTAGCTGCAAAATAGCTTCGGTTGATCACTCCTTTTATTTACAATGTCGTCCTCAAACTGCCTTTGAGCTTCTCTCCTTATCCTAGTATAATCATTTCTTGTCTGTTTATAGTTGTTATATGCCCTCTCACTGTTGTGTCTGCTGTATTTATTCCACAGCAAGTCTTTTGTCTCTCTTGATTCTATACATTCTGTGTTGAACCACTTCTTTACCCTTATTTCTGTTTCTTTGTGCTGAGGGATATAATTTTGGGCTCCTGTTTCATATAATTCAAAGAATTTTCCATATCTTGTCCTCTAAGCTCCTTTTCCCAATCTATTTCAATGAAGTACTTCTTTAGGTCATGGTAGTTGCCCTTTTTGTAGTTTAGGCTCTTCTTGTAACTTTCATTACTGCTAACTGTACTGTTGAGAAGTGGGGTTTGCTAGTTAGGTAGTCTGGAAGTTTCTAAGTGTTTCTGGTATTTTACCGTTGAATTTGATGGCAAAGTATCTTGGGAAGCTAATCGTGTGCAGTTTGAGTTGCTTGCAGATCAGAATGGTTGGGATGATAGGCAGAAGGCAGTGCAGCTTGCTATAAGCCTCAAGGATGCTGCAATGGAGATTCTTGGCCAAATATCAGTAGGGGATAGGAACAGTTATCAGTCCCTAGTAGAAGTGCTGGATAGCAGGTATGGGACGATGTACCACACTGAAGTCTACAAAGCAAGATTCCAGAGCCATGTACAGGCTCGGGGCGAATCCCTACAGCAGTTTGCTCATGACCTGGAGAGTATGGCATACAAGGCTTACCCTGGAGCAGCACCTAACCTTTTGGCTATTCATCTGAGGAACTAGTTCATCGATGGTCTTGACAGTGCAGAGTTGAAAGTGCAAGCGAAGCAAGCACAACCCAGAAGCATGCCAGAAGCACTAGCCAGGGCTCTAGAATTTGAGTCTTACGTCAGATCCAATACGTCCGCTTTTCAGGCCGGTCGTAGTGCAGGATTCAAGGCAAGAAAGGGAAAGATAAGTGAAGCGGAAAAATTTGAAGGAAGTTGCTGGTATTATGAAAAGCCAGGACACAGAAAAGTGGACTGCAAAAGCGAAAAAGAGAACAGAAGATCAGAGGAAGTTGCTGGTACTGTGAAAAGCCAGGACATTGAAAAGAGGACGGCTACAAGTGGAACAAGAAACAGGAGAAGACCAGAGAAGATTGCTGGTTCTGCGGGAAGCCGGGACACAATAAAGTGGATTGTTGCAAATGGAAGAAGGAGCAAGAACGGAACAGTGCAAGGAAATCCATGATTGCAACAAATGGGTGTTGGACATGTGGTGAGAAGGATGAGGGTAAATTAGTGACGGCTGGTGTCGAGAGGCAACAACCAGCCAGTTTTTCCCAAGGAGCCCCACCATTGAGAAAATGCAAGAGGATTGCAATCGATATTGTGCGAATAGACGGAAGGTTAGACGGAAAGAAGTGTTCCCTG
This sequence comes from Birgus latro, assembly GCA_018397915.1. Taxonomy (NCBI): domain Eukaryota; kingdom Metazoa; phylum Arthropoda; class Malacostraca; order Decapoda; family Coenobitidae; genus Birgus; species Birgus latro. Next base: position 25,955 of record JAGKTI010003254.1, read on the forward strand.
GTGATTGATTCGGCCTCAGAACAGACTTTTGTGAGGCCTGATGTGTTACATCATCGATATCAGCCTGAGTCATCGGCCATGTGACCCAGAGTGCCGGCAGTGTAGTGAAAAAGATCATAGTAAGAAATCAGCCGTACTGCAGTGACAGGGCCAGTGTCAGATGAAGAAGACCTGAAGAGGATGCAGATTTACAACCAGTGCTAGAGTGGCTGCAGCAGAGTACAGTGAGACCATCTTGGGAAGAAGTTTCCAGGTTAAGACCTGCGACCAAGAGCTACTGCAGTTAACTGGACCTTCTTTGCTTGAACAATGGACTACCGGAGTGTCAGTGGGAGACACCCAATGGCCTCAGCAAGTATTGGTAACTGGTGGTTCTGAAGAAGATGAGGTCCGAGATCTTGGATGAGTCCCATAACCAGATCACTAGTGGGCACCTGGGAGTGAAGAAAACTAAGTCGGCTGAGACAGGTTCTGCTGGACTGGCATGCGGCATGATATTGAAAAGTGGTGTTGGGTCTGTGCTGTATGCTGTGCCAAGAAGTGACCCAAGAAACGTGGTTACGCCCCTCTTCAGCTGTACCAGGTGGGTGGACCAACGGAAAGAGTCGCGGTGGAATGCTGGACCTCTGCCATTCTCTGAAAGAGGAAACCAGTATACTGTATATGTGTCACCATGGATTACTTCACAAAGTGGCCAGGAGCCTATGCCATCTCTGATCAAGAGGCTGCGACTGTTGCTCAGGCATTGGTTGACCGGTTTACTGTCACTTTAGGATGCCACAAGAGCTACATTCAGACCATGGTAGAAACTTAGAGTCTGCTATGTTCCGTGAATGCTGCAAGTTACTGGGGATCAAGAAGACCAGGACGACCCCACTAAGGCCACAGTCAGATGGGATGGTGGAGAAATTCAACTGGACCCTGGGACAAGAACTGGCCGTGTACTACATAGAGGAACAAACAGAATGGGACCAGAAATTACCAGCACTGTTGATGGCATATCAGTCTGCATCCCATGAGTCTACCAGCTACACCCCTGCAAAACTGATGTTGGGCCATGCGTTATGCTTACCTGTTGACTTGTTAATGGGAAGACCCCTTAGTGAAGAGCTGCCTACAGACACCTCCAGCTATGTGAAGCATCTTCAGGAAAGACTGGCTGAGGTACATCAACAAGTGTGATGAGCCCTTAAGTTTTCAGGAGAGGTGATGAAGTGCAAGTATGATGCCAAGGCAAGTGAAGTGAGCTTCAAGGAGGGTGACCAAGCTTGGTTGTACAATCCTCAGCGAAAGAAGGGACAGTCATCAAAGCTTCAAAGCCCATGGGACAGGCCTTACACTGTGTTGGACTGTCTGTCAGACGTAACTTATTGGATTCGTGGAAGCAGGAAGTCTCGCCCAAAGGTGGTACACGCGAACCGTCTGTGCCAGTACCATGGGCCAGGACAGTACAGCTGGGACATCTCCGAGGAATCGTGCTCTCCTGCAGCCAAGGATGTTGAGGAGGACCAAGGAGCTGAAGTGCAAGAGGATGATGACAGTTTCCCAAGAGAAGAAGTGTATCAAGAAGAGGACCAAGACATTCCAGGAGGAAAGGACTGTGCGAAGGACGTTGTCGGAAGTGGCATAGGAGAAGACTTGATAAGTTGAAGGATTATTTTGCGTATAATTAAATGTTTAGTTTTGATTAAGGATTATGTTTGTATACACTGTGTAGTTCTGTTGGGATGACAAAGGGCAAGGGATGGGTTAGTGTTGAGAAGCGGGATTTGCTAGTTCGGTAGTCTGGAAGTTTCTCAATGTTTCTGGTATTTTACCGTTGCGTGTCAGAGTTGCCAGTTAGCCTGCTACTGTGAGTGTAGTTAATTCACAAGTTGTACATTAATTTTTATGCTCTTTTTCTCAATAATGTTTTATTTATGTGATTGCTTGTTAAATTATGTAAGTTAAGTTTGTATGCTAAATAATTTAGAGTGTTATGCAATGTAAGAAAACTCTGGCATGTTTTGGATGTCTCCGAGTTGGTAACGGTTGAAACCGTTGCTCCCTCGTGAATACAGAAGAACTTTGTAGAAGTAATAGAACACTCTAGAATACAGGAAGCTTATATAAGGATGAGGAAGAGACTAGAGAAGTTCAGTCAGTTTCAACTCAGCTTGAGCGTAGTTCAGTGTCGGTGCAGTGCAGTTTGTGTATTTTTGGTACCTGTGAAAATAGTGAAGTGTTGTTGGCAAACAGTGAAGTGTTATTTTGTGTTTCTTTGGTACTTGTGAATATAGTGAAGAAGGTGGAAAGCATTAAGTGTAATTATTTGGAAAATAAAGACTGAACTTCAGTAGCTAGTGTCTATTTACAATGCCTCAGCTGGTCTTGCTGCACACCGAAAGGCTGACCATAAGAAGAACAACTGACTGGGCACCATTCTTCCTATACTGAACTACTGCTGTTGGAGCTTGTGGCAGTGTGAGACGGGGATGTAACAATATCATATGCAATCCTGAAGGTGAAATTTAATACTACATGGTCGCTTTTGTTGAATGGAGGATGATACATTATGCTGTCAATATCATTATCTTGCCTGGTAAATTTAAGATCTATTAATGATGGATCATCAAGTCCTCTTCTTCTGGTATCTTCCTTTACATGTTGTGTTAAGAAAAACTCCTGTACAAGATCTAGGAGCTTTTGATCCTGACCGTTTTCATAGTTTCTTACATCTAGAATATTCCAATTCATATTTGTATTGAAATCTCCAGTAAATATAATTCTTTCAGATTTCCCTTCCATTCTATGCAATATAGGGCTATTAAATACTGAATTGTACTTATGCCAGGTCTTCATATTCGCCTTTTTCCCAATTGTTTGTTATGGGTGCCATGTATAAATCTGCCACTTATTTTCCCTTCAGATGTGTCAGTCACTAATGCAATCATTTCTACTTGTGATGGTATATCTAGTTGTATCTCTTTGACTTGTAGATTTTTTTTTCTTTATACCAGGGAGCAGATTCTGAAAGGTGTCTGGGTCACAGGAAAATCTGCGAGAACTTTTGCGATATGCATACGAGGTTTTGGTAAGTGGTATTCTGGAGAATGTTGTACGACAACCTTAAGACCAACACCAGCAAACTGGAGTCCGTGCCAGCGCAAGTGTTGGCCAATCAAGGAGCGGAAGGTTTCTCAATTTGAACCTGAGTAACCAATCACAGTACACCAGACTATGACGTCACAGTGGTAGCAGACGATGTTTCCACACCGCCAGTCGATTATTTCCACGACGGTATTGAAGCAGTGGTGGACCACCAAAATATTATGTAGCTATAGAAGAAGGGCAGTGAAGTTCTCAGAAGAAGAAATAAGTGCTCTGATTCACAGTTTTTTTGACATTGTGTCATGTAGGCTATCACCATATTTTAGATGAGTTTCTTATTTACACTGGTTTGTTTAATCGAATTTTTGTACACATTATATCATTAGGCTGTAATTTGTTTGCAGTAAAGGCTATATTGGCCGACAATGCTAGTTTTACCACTTATATCGAAGTAGTAATTGCTCTGATATAGTATATTGGCATTGTCTACGACGGTCCGCTGCCACTTGTACTTATTACTTACTGTAGATGAAATACAGAAATTAGAAGTGAAGGATGCAATGGCCGGTGCAGACGACACCAGCACCCCCAACCCCCAAAGTACTACAGGGGGTCCGCCACTAACACTGAGACGTTCGTAACAGGAACGGCGCACCTGTATCCCTCCCTGGCACCCCTCTTACTCCCAGGCAACACCCCGGGAAGGTAGCAATTGCCGGCGCCTAGTCTCTGGCCGAAATTCCACTCGCCAGGTAAGGGGTGGAGTTTGCAACTCCACGCAACACCATGGTATTGGTGACAGTCATACAGGGTATGGGGCAGATCTGGCCTCAGTCTGTTCCCCAGTTTCATCCCCGCTACAGGGCTGTGATACAGGCCGTAAGTCGTATCGGTCAGGCAGGGCAGACTACAAGTTGTCCATCTCCTGTAGTCGCTCCCCCCAGAGTGGCACCGCAGTATCGGCTACAAGCTGTGCTGGGTACGAGGTAGGATCGGCCATTGTCCGTCCCTCTGCTGCTAGTCCTCTTCACTCCACAGTACAGGCCCCTAGCCGCACCAGAGTTACAACCCCCCTGTGCCACCACGACGTTGGCCACTAGTCACGTCCGACCAGAGGTAGAGCAGGCCATTAGCCGCACGGAAGCTGTAGTCCCCTGTGCCGTCACAACGTTGGCCACAAGTCAGTCAGGCCGGAGGTAGAGCAGTCCACAGTCTGCTTCTCTCCCACAGGAAATCCTGCAGCCAGAGAGGACCCTTCCCCCGAGCCGTGGCAAAGCCTCACCTGAGGTCTTGGTTCCCTGCGACTCCATCAGTGTGAGCAGCAGCAGCCGAGGTGGAGCCCCAGCAGACGTGGCAGCCGACGCCCAGACTGGTCCACTACCACCCCAGCCCGAGGTTCCCGTGTGGCGACCCTGACGGCGACGCCACCCTCCAGCCATTGCCGCAGTCCAGCCACCCCGGGTTCCAGTGTCCTGGGTCCCCGGTCACCCCGGGAGTTGCCCCGAACACCAGGGCGTGACTTACCTGTTGGTGGGACCACTCTGAGCCTCTCTCAGACTCGACGTTGGACCCGTCTCCTGGCCCTCTTCGGGCCGAGCCCTTAGCCCCACGACTACATGTGGGGCCCCACCCAGGGCGTGTCACTCTGTCACTCCTCCGGAGAGAGGAAATCGACCTGCGGCCCACCAGTGATAGTGAAGCAAATGGACTTTAACAGTGTGCGCTTTCTAAACCCAGATGTATGTGTACATTAGTGCATACCACGCGAGTGATTCCTTATAGTGTATTCTAGTGGTAAAGTGACCAGGAGCCCAGAGTATAAGATTGGACGAGCCCACTAGTATTTCTGGCCTAGCGTATATCACGAGTGGAGTCCCGTGCATCCCCCAGTGAACAAAACACCACAGTGTCCAACGGAACAATAATATATCGATCGTGTCATTCCCTTGTTCATTATAACTTCTCCCTCCCCAGTGCACAGGCACACAAGTGAAACACCACAGTGACGAGTAAAAGAAATTGTCTTATACCAAACGTGTCTCTCCCCCCCCTCTGTGCATTAAACCTCCTCCCACCCCAGTGTCCAGGCACGTGAGTCACGATACGATAGTCGTCTCCAAGTGTTTCCATAAAACACCTCAGTCCCCCCCTCACAGTGTATCGTAGCGCGGCAGACTCCATTCAAGGTAGGCTTCCTGCCAGGTAAGTGTCTATCGACACCAGGTGTCAACGTAATTGTGTCTGTGTATCGGTGCCATTCAGTGCTATACTAGATTGGGAAATTGTAGCTTTCCTGTGTCCTGAATTATAAGTGTAATCTAAGTGCCATAAGTGCTGGGTAAATATTACCATACTTTCCCTCAGCCAGTATAGAGACAGATTTCCAGTCAAGTAAAACCTTGTGTTGACCTGCTTCCAGCCAGCCCGCATCTAGTGCATTCATTGATGTATTATTGTTTCTGGGAAGATGTTTGTAATACATGTGTGTAACAATCACTGCCTTGTTTCTGTGTCCAGTCCTTTCCTTAGAATGGCCAACCCGTTCTAGAATAGGAACCCCCTGTAGCCTGCGTATTTGAGGGACGAGAAGCCGACCCACAAATACGTAGCATAACAGTAGAACCCCAATAGTTGTATGTTTTAAAGGATTAATTGATGTGTGATTTAATTCTAAGAATTTGGGGGATGTTTGAGCTACAACATTTCTAAGAATACTTAGGACTCCCTCCCTCATGGCGCAACTCTAAGAGGAGAATTGACAGCTCAGCATAGAGTTTGCGCTCGTTTTCTAGGGCTCCAGAATATGCACTTAAGTGAAAAGTTGCTCTTACGTCCAAAGATGGTGGATTTGCGAGGATTTTTGAGCTTTCAGAATCCGCCCCCAGAACTCCACTTTTTTTCAAATTTCTATCTCTTCTCAATATATTGTAATCCTCAAAGCTTAGGGTGTCTTTTGATATCCAGGGTATTAATTTTGTTTCAGTTAGGCATATAATATGAGGCAGCATTTTTTGGTACAGTCTTTTATCTCTTATAATCTGGATACCATTCCGCCAACATTTGAGTACATCAACTTCTTGTTTACATATCTAACATTTGAGTCTACTACCTTCCTTTTTCTTAGTCCCTTTTGTTTATGTACCATTTTCTTACTTGTAATCCCACTATATAGTAAAAAAATAAATAAATAAATGCTCCTATCTTCCTTTGATCTTTCCTCATTTTTTGTTTTTGCTTCGTCCCTCTTTTTCTTTAGTTATCCCCATTCATCCACAGTCAAGCATCTTTTTATCCATACTTTTTTTTAATTCCACTTTTTGCATGAGTTTGTTCATTTTAATATTTCCTCTACAGGGTTCACACTTTGGAAGGTTACTTTCAAGGGCCTTGATTTATTTCTCTCATATTTCTCTAGCCTTTTGTGTTCCTCTATATCTTCATCATAGATATCCTCTGATACTTCCTTCAATATGTTCACTCTATTTACCATCTCCTTTTTGTCTCTCGTGATTCTGTATCTTATTTCTTCTTCATTTATACCAGTGATTACTAGAGATTTATCATCTGCCGATTCTCTGATCTGTTATGGGATGTTTTTAATAATTTCTTTAACTTCGTTTCAAATGCTTTTTTGTTTCTAAGTCTTTCCTTACTTTCAAAGTTTTTCCTTACTTTCACCATTCAGCATACGTACAGTACATCCTTCAACTTTGCGAACTTTAACTTTGCGAATCACCAATTTTGCGAGGTAGTTCCAAGTAATTTATTTTTTTACATTTATGAACTTTGCGAGCGATCACACACTTTGCGAGGTCGAGTGGTGGGAAAGTCGTCTTCCCGCACTACTTTGCCACGCGGAGTAGTGACGTCGTGGTTCGCTTGGCGTACTGTGCCTCCTAGTTCGGTGTTCTGCCGCCCCGCCACGTTTGTTTACACCACAGTAGTCGCACCCAAGCCTTGCCCCGCCACCAGTCCCGTACACCACGCCAGTCTTCACATCAGTGTAAATATGCATTTTTTTCTTTTTTATGTTTCTTACCAATGAAGTTTTCATAATAATATTACTGTACAATACATCAGTCCATGTTTGTTTCATTTATCATCATAAAATTAAGAGGTAGAGTCGAAAGGAAGAGTGGGAAAAAGTGCTTACCTTGGGGTGATGTCGACCAATTTACCTTTATTGCATATATTTAATTGTTTAAACTTTGCGAATTTCGATTTTGCGAGGTTTTTTGTCGACCATATTCTCGCAAAATTGGAGGAAGCACTGTAGTTTCTACTTCATCTTTGCAATTTCTCATCATTTCATTCACCTGAGTTATATTCTCTTCATTATCAATGCTTTGGTGTCTAAGACTGCTTGCTTGCCTAATTGCCACTGTATCATTTCTGAACTCATCTATAATACTCTCATCGTTGACAACTGTACTCGCCATTTCGCTAGTCTTCCTTCCAAGTGAAAAACCAAAGAGTATAGGTGGGACTTGCTCTAAAACAATCCCGCACAGTGGCACAGCAACATCCGCCGGATTTGCCGTAGAGGGAGCGACCACCGGTTCTTCCTCTTCTGCCACCCGCCTTTGGGAACGGAGGTACGGTTACGTCCGCTGGACTAGCCAACGTGAAAGCGTCTGCCAGACCTCTCCTGCCCATCCTAGGAAAGGGAGCAGAGCCTTGGTAGTGTCTGCTGGACCTGCCATAGCAGAGGCACCCACCGGGTACTCTGCGACTGCAACTATCCCCTGGCAGCAGGAGCATGGTAGCATCCGCCGGACCTGCACAACTGAAAGCGTCCGCCGGATCTCTCCCTCCTGCCGGCCCCAAGACAAGAGGTGCCCCGGTAACGTCCGCTGGACTTGCCGGGGGAAAGGAGTGTCTGCCGGATCTCCTTCCCCCTCTCCTCAGTCCGGGAGCCTAGGCAACGTCCGCCGGAGGAGTGTCCGCCGGATTTCCTCCTTCATCTCCAGTGTGGAGTTGTGGCAGCGCCCATCTGGTCTGCCAAGTAGAGGGAGCGACAGCCGGTTCTCCCTCCTCCACTAAGCCGAAGGTTCCTGTAGAGGAACAAGTCTCTGGCTTGGCTCAACCCTCCTGTAGCTGAGTGAGACACCCTTCTGCCTCCCCTCACACCACCTGGGATGGAGATTTCTCCCCTACAGATATGTTGTGGCAGAGTGTGTGGAGCGGACCTGTCGTGGGTATCCAGTCGGTCCAGCCATCCCCGCTTCGGACGCAGACGCTGACTGACTCGCAGGGGCACCGCGGCTGCAGGCAACTCCTGATGGCCCCCTCTCCCCAACAGGACTGCAGCCCCCAGTCACTGAGGGGCACGCCATCATCCCTGGGCCTCCCTGGGTCCCAGGGTGCACCCCACACTCCGGTGACGTCCCGAGCCAGACGAAGGGCTGCCCGCCTCTTGGCCCTATTCAGTCCAAGTCCCGAGGGCCCGACTACTCCTGAGGCCGCCTCCTGGAGGACCCGAGGCGAGCCTCCCTCCACGCCTACCGGGGGTCCCCGACGTGAGGCGGCTCCACTCTCTCCAGACGGCCTCCCTTCTACACCGAGCCACCACCTGAACCTCCTTCTCCCCCCCTCCAGACTGTAAACCACAGGTTCCCCTCCTGCCGTAGTTTTCCCAAGTGGACCCGGTCCCTTGCGAGGTCCTCCCTCCCCAGTGGCGACCCTTATACCCTCTCCCTGTGTTGTGACCACTACCCCTATCTCCACCTACCTCAGTGCACGGATAACCTGTGACTCCCCCAAGTGACTCTCAGTGAACTCTCGTCGGTATGGAGGTTCAGCGCTCTCTAGTGCTACGAGGGGAATATACTCCCGAGGCCTACCTTTGCCGGAAAATACTGAACAGTGCACGTAGCCCCAATCAGAACTCCCAGTGAGCCACAGACTTATAATTCCCAATGAATCACCCTGCTATATTGTGTGTTGCCGAATTGTATCATAAGGGATTCTGCAAGTACCACATGTGATGTCCTATATAGTATTGTGTAAGTCAGTCTGGTTAATATATATGTGCAGTACTGGTTTGCCTGTGTTTTTACCCTGTTCTTTTGGTATATGTTCTAGCCCGGTCTTGAAATAAAGAACCTCGAAAGCTTGTGCCTGTGTTTTATGGAGCAAAAGTTGCACCACAAAGCACAGAAGGAGAGCCAAGGTGTGAGCCTGTGTATTATGGAGCGAGAGGTCGCACCATAAAACACGGAGCATAACACTTCCGAATATACTCAAGGACAGATGGAAGAAGTATAAAGAAAGTTACATTAATTTAGAAGCAGCAATAGTGAAAGCCGATGATACAGATCTTTTAGAGTCGGAGACTACCAAATCTGAAGAAAAATTAGAGGAATATATAACAACGAAGCTGGTTGAGTCTAAATTAGCTAATATTAACGCAGAAACACAAGTTGTGCAACAGCAAAGTAAAGCTGCATTACCACAAATTTTGCTTCCAGAGTCTAATGGGGAGCAGAACTGTAAATCATTTTGGGATCAGTTTAAATACTTAGTCCATGATAGAAGAGGTGTCCCTAACGTGAGTAAACTCTCCTATCTATTGGAGCAAGTCAAAGGGACGCCTTACAAGTTGATAAAGGAATTACCTGTGGAAGAGAACAATTATGAGGCGGCTTTGACTATCCTTAGACAGAATTATGAAGACAGGGAGCAAGTCATTACTGAAGGCTCTAATTGAATTACCCATACCTAAACATGATTTCGATTCCTTGCAAACTTTTCGGACTGCAATGAGTTGTAATTTAAAGGCTTTAGGTACTTACAAAGATGTTAAAGCAGCAGATTGGGTGCTTTCTAGAATTGTGTCCTTAAAGCTTCTACCTAGAACTTAGGATGCTTTGTATGGTAGGTACCAAAAGGATTATTTCTCCTGTGAGGAGATTAAGGAGGGCTTGATGCAGCTATGTAAACATTTGCAAGAACAGTAAAGCCTGCTGAAAATAAACAGAAGGCTGAAATAAGGAGAAGAACCAGTAACCAACTGGCTGGGAAACCTAAATCAGCGACGGCTTAGTCTGTACCTAAAGAAGAGACAGGTACTTTTCTTAGCTCTTTAAAATCTGGGGATAAACCAATAAAGACAAGGAATAGACAAGCTGATGAAAATAAGGAGGTAAAAAATTTCCATGCTAAAGGTCCAGGAAGGTCTGTGTATTTTGCGATGAACAACATTCCAGTGCATCTTGTCAAATTATCCTGATCACACTTCTAGAACAGTGAGGCTTCAGGAATTTGGGTGTTGTATGATTTGCATGAATTCTGAATGCACTTCAGCGGACTGCAAATTAAACTAAAGCTTTGTCTCAAATGCAAAAAAGACAATCATCATAGTGCTTTATGCCCAAGGATGATGAAGCATGAGGTTCCTAAAACTGCAAGTGTCAGTATGACAGTTGCGAAAGTGAATACTCCAGTAACAATGCCAGCTGCAGTTCCAGTTGCAGATGTAAAGGTAATGATTGAAAATAGAAACACATTAGCATGTACTCTTTTGATACGGGTGCACAGAAAACCTTCATTTCTGCAGACATTGTAGAGAAATTAAAGTTACCTATTGTCGGCAAAGTAAATCTTGCCATTACAGGGTTCTTAACTACCAAGGGGGCACAGTCTTTTGATTTAGTTAGACCTTTAATACAACTTGGCAAAATAATGCCGCATAACAGCAGCTGTCCTGGATAAGATGGAAACAAGTATTTACATAAAAGGACTGAAGGAAACCTCTGATTATCTATAGAGCTCAGGTATAAGGTTGGCAAAGCAGAATGTAAAATCAGAGACTGTGGGTCCCATAAAAATGATATTGGTTCAGATTACCATGGAAGATTCTTACACAGGACTTTCAAGAAGATAAAGTACAGTTGTTCAGAAGCCCAGGAGGTAACTTTATTATAGGTCAGTTGCCCTTTCCAAAGCAAGACAGGAGAGGCCACAGTGCTAGACTCAGTGTCTGTTACCCCCACACAGTCATTGATGGTAGCTAGAATAGGTGCAGAATTAGAACCTACTCAGATAAATGACTTGTTGGATGAAACAATTGAACCTGTACACAAACTCTGGGACCTAGACAGTGAAGGAAGACACGCTGAAGATCCAACCCCTGAAGATAAAATAACTTTGGATTTGTATAATCAGTCTGTGGGATTTAAAGATGCACAGTATTGGGTAGGATTACCATGGAAACTAAACCATTCGGAATTACCAACAAATTTCCAAGCAGCTAAACCTCAGTTAAATTCTCTTCTAAGAAAGTTGAGAGACAACCCTGAACACATAACCATATATGATAATATTGTTGCATCCCCAGTTCCCACACTGCCACAGGCTCCAACAGCAGTAGTGCAGTACAGGAAGGACTTTGCCCAGTGAGTCGTTCTTCCTATGGTCAGCCTTTAGGTGTACAGCACACACGATCAGCTGAGGCGAAGATAAACAATGGCTTCTTAAAGCTGACTGTCTTTATTTACCAAATAATTTCACTTAATGTTTTCTAACTTCACTTCACTTTTCCCACCAGCACTGGATGTATACAAACTGTACTAACTGCAATTTCACTTAATACTTGACAACACTTCACAGTTAATGCTTGTCAACACTTTACTGTTTTTACACTTCACTGTTTTCACAATAACACTTCAATAACTTCACAAGTACCGAAAAAATACAAACTTCACTGACATTGCACCGACACCCAACTAAACTTCACTCAAACTGACTGAGGCCCAGCTAATCCTTAACACTGCTAGTGTCTCATCCCTTTCCTTATATAACCTTGCATTACTCGAGAATGATCTATTTCTCCACAGTTCTGGTATGTGCTGGACCTAACCTGCCCCTAGCAACACAGTTACCAATTAAGAGACATCAAACATGTCAGAGTCTTCTTACATTACATAACATTCTAAATCATTTATCAAACGAATAAAATTACATAATTTAACAATCACATAAATAAAACATTATAGAGAAAAAGAGCATAAAAATTAATGCAAAACTTACAAAATAACTATGCTCAAACAGCAAGGGCCTCTGACTGCATCGATACCGGAACTAGCCTACCGTACAGAACACCGAGAAAATTCTCGAACACCTAACTGGCAAAACCCGCTTCATAACACTACCCCCTCCCTAGTTCTTTGTCGTCCCGACAAACTGCACAATATATACAAGCATAATTAATCCTCATGAAACATCTAACTATACACAAAATAATCTTTCAACTTATCAGGTCTTCTTCTGTGCCGCTTCCGACGATGTCCTTGCTCCTCCACATAGTCCACTTCTCCGGGGGGGTTTTGGTCCTCTTCCTGATTCGCTTCTTCCCTCGGAAAACTGTCACCATCCTCTTGCACTTCAGCTCTGTGGTCCTCCTCAACATCCTCGGCTGCGGGAGAGCATGATCCCTCGGAGACGCCCCAGCTGTAATGTCCTGGCCCATGGTACTGCCACAGACGATTCATGTGTACCACCTTTGGGCGAGACTTCCTGCCTCCCCGAATCCGATACGTTACGTCTGAAAGGCGGTCCAACACAGTGTAAGGCTCATTCCATGGGCTCTGCAGCTTCGGTGACTGTCCCTTCTTTCGCTGAGGATTGTATAACCAAACCTGATCGCCATCCTTGAAGCTCACCTCACTTGCCTTGGTATCATACTTGCACTTCATCATCTCTCCTGAAAACTTGAGGGCTCCTCGCACTTGATGATGTACCTCAGCCAGCCTTTCTTGAAGGTGCTTCGCATAGCCGGTGGTGATTGTAGGCAGCTCTTCACCAGGTGGTCTTCCCATTAACAAGTCAACGGGGAAGCGTAACACGTGGCCCAACATCAGTTTAGCAGGGGTGTCCCTTTTCTTGGGGGAAGCAGCCTAGGTATATAGATAGACAGTAGCCAGTAGACTCATGGGATGCTGAACGATATGCCATCAACAATGCAGGTAATTTCTGGTCCCATTCTGTGTGTCCATCTACGCAGTACTTGGCCAGTTCTTGTCCTAGGGTCCAGTTGAATTTCTCCACCATCCTACCTGACTGCAGTCTTAGTGGGGTCGTCCTGGTCTTCCTGATCCCCAATAACTGACAGCACTCACGGAACACAGCAGACTCAAAGTTTCAACCCTGGTCTGAATGTAGCTGTTGTGGCATCCCAGAACTACAGAAATGATCAACCAACATCTGAGTAACAGTCGCAGCCTCTTGAACGGAGATAGCATAGGCTTCTGGCCACTTTGTGAAGTAGTCCATCGCGACACATATATATTGGTTTCCTCATTCCGTGAGTGGCAAAGGTCCAGCAATGTCCACTGCAACTCTTTCCATCAGTGCACCCACTTGGTACAGCTGAAGAGGGCTGCACCCATGTTTCTTGGGTCCCTTCTTGGCACAGCACACATCACAGGCCCGACACCACTCTTCAACATCCTGACACATGCCAATCCAGTAGAACCTCTGTCACAGCCGGCTTAGAGTTTTCTTCACTCTCAGGTGCCCACTGGTGATCTGGTTATGGGACTCATCCAAGATCTCTGACCTCATCTTCTTCGGAACCACTAGTTGCCAATACTTGCTGAGGCCATCGGGTGTCTCCCACTGACGCTCCAGTAGTCCGTCATTCAAACGAAGAAGGTCCCACTGACTCCAGTAACTCTTGGTTGTGGGGCTCAACCTGGAAACTTCTTCCCAAGATGGTCGCACTGTACTCCGCTGCAGCCACTCTAGCACTGGCTGTAAATCTGCATCCTCTTCAGGTCTGCTTCATCTGACGTTGGCCCTGTCACTGTAATATGGTTGCATTTCTTACTATGATCTTCCTTTTTCTTCTTCGGACACTCAGAACTGAAGTGTCCCACCTCACTACAAGTCCAACATGCTCCTGTTACAAATGAAGATTTCCTTGCACTATGTTCTTGCTCCTTCTTCCATTTGTGACAATCCTCCTTCTTGTGCCCCGGCTTCCCGCAGAACCAGCAACCTCCACTGGTCTTCTCCTGTTCCCTCTTCCACATGTAGCAGTCCTCTTTTCTGTGTCCTGGCTTCCCACAGCACCAACAACTTCCCTCATATTTTTCCATTTCACATACCTGCCCCTTTCTTGCCTTGAATCCTTCACTACGACCTGTCTGAAAAGTGGATGTACTTGACCTGACATAGGACTCAAACTCTAGAGCCCTGACAAGTGCATCTTGCATGCTTCTGGGTTTTGCCTGCTTCACCTGCACTTTCAACTCTGCACTGTTAAGAGCATTGATGAACTGGTCTCTCAGTAAAATACCCAACAGGTTAGGTGCTGCTCCAGGGTACGCCTTATATGCCATACTCTCCAGGTCATGAGCAAGCTAAGTAGGGGTTCTCCCAGAGCCCATACACGGCTCCGGAATCTTGCTCTGTAAACCTGTCTGGTACATGGTTCCTTATCTGCGCTCCAGCACTTCTACAGTACTAGGGACCGATAACTGTTCCTCTCCATCACTGACATCTGGCCCAGAATTTCCATTACGGCACCCTTAAGGCTAGTAGCAGGCTGCACTGCCTTCTACCTATCATCCCAGCCATTCTGATCCGCAAGCAGCTCGAACTGTGCACGGTAAGCTTCAAGATACTCTACCATCAAATTCCTGATGTTTCTTTTTAATTCCTTCTGTCACTAAATAGGAAAAAAGTGCCTATCTTCGCTAGGTAATTTAATTTGAGAACTCAAGGTTGGTCAACTTCTTGTTCATCTCTTTGTCAGCAAAACAACAGGAATAATACCAACATCAGTTTTACTCAATGCTATAAGGATGAGAAGTAGTGAAATAGAGAAATAAAAAGGCAAACAAATGGTGTGGATGTATCATCTACATCTTGGGACTGAATGTTATACTTTTCTTTAGTTACCGATGGGCTTTATTCATTATTTATTTCATATATCATGATGGAATTAGAAGAAATTTACTCATTTAGGATAACTGCAACGATGTTTTAATGTGAAAAGTTAGAGCAACACGGTTGAAGATTGTATATACAGGCATTATGTCGGGATGGAGCTTCCTGGAGAAAGGTTGGAGGCTTGGCGGCTGGCACGTTGTTTTTGTACTTTGGAGGTTTCGCCACGCCACGTTTCGGGTAACGCACATTCGTCTTCACGCGATGGTATTAATGATTACATTTTTCGATATGTAATATGTTGTACACTCTCTTCAGCATTAAGCACATGACTAATTAATAGTTTATAAGGATAAATAATAATGGCTTCACACCATTGGTGCACCAAGATATCTATAAACATGTCATGAGTAGGGTCAGACCCGACTCGCATTAATGGGTGTTAGTGACTATTTTACTTGACTGATCTCAATAAAACATATCTATAAAATTACTATAGTATGTGAAGGATGATTTCGTCGAGAAATAACGTACGGTGCATCCTTAGAATTCGTGTGACTATTTCGGTTCCACAGGGTAGACCAACTTGTGGTACTGAAGTAGCTGGCGATCACCGGCAACTGCGATTTAGTGACGGAGGAAATGGACCCCCATTGTAACCACGCACTTCACTGGTTTGGGGTCTAAAAACTGGGCCATCATAATTAAGGCCAGGACTTAAAACTTCTACATTCTGTACATTCTGATTATTCAACCCTGTAATTCTACCTTTAGATGCATGGGATCCATCAAGATTCACCATACTCTGTACACTAACTTGAGATTCAGCGGTGTAATATTTCTCTACGGCCTCCATTTTCTCAAATTATCTTTACACGGTCAACTACATGCTTCAGCTGACTATCTACATGCTGTCTGCACTCCGTCACTATTTCCTCACTAATTGTCTTCAACTGCTCGTCCACATGCTGTTTACACTCCGTCACATTATTGCTTACCTCATACATTTGTTGCTCTAGCTTGGCATCTACTTCCTCCTTAAGCTGTTGCTGTTCTTCCTTCATTTCCGCCATGAATGCATCTAGCTGTCCTTGCACCCTCAGTTGTACTTCCCTCTGTTGCTCCTGTAATGCCTCCTGAAGCTGTTCATGTTGTCGTTTCTGTTCTTCATTCTGTGCATGTAATTGTTCTTTCATTTCCTTCCTCAGCTCTTTCTGTTCTTCACGTTGTGCCTCTAGTTTTTCACTCTGTGCTTGCGGTTGTTCCTTGAGTTCTTTCTGTCCTTCACTCTGTGTCTTGATTTCATTCCTGAGCTCTTTCGTTTGTGTCTGCATTAGCTTCACAATCGTCGCCAGGGAAATCTCCTCCTCCTCCTCCTGCCCAGCTCGAGACCTCGTCTTCACACCTTCTTGCTCCATATCGAAGATTAGACTCACTGCAGCACCTAAATTATCCCTCTCCTGACACCAGTGTTGCGTCCCTAGTCCCCACACTGCCACAGGCTCCAACAGCAGTAGTGCAGTATAGGAAGGACTTTGCCCAGTGAGTCGTTCTTCCTATGGTCAGCCTTTAGGTGCACAGCACACAAGATCAGCTGAGGCAAGATAAACACTGGCTTCTTAAAGTTGACTGTCTTTATTTACCAGATAATTTCACTTAATGTTTTCTAACTTCACTTCCCTTTTTCCACCAACAGTGGATGTATACAAACTGTACTAACTGCAATTTCACTTAATACTTGACAACACTTCACAGTTAATGCTTGTCAACACTTTACTGTTTTTACACTTCACTGTTTTCACAATAACACTTCAATAACTTCACAAGTACCGAAAATATACAATCTTCACTGACATTGCACCGACACCCAACTAAACTTCACTCAAACTGACTGAGGACCAACTAATCCTTAACACTGCTAGTGTCTCATCCCTTTCCTTATATAACCTTGCATTACTCGAGAATGATCTATTTCTCCACAGTTCTGGTATGTGCTGGACCTAACCTGCCCCTAGCAACACAGTTACCAATTAAGAGACATCAAACATGTCAGAGTCTTCTTACATTTCATAACATTCTAAATCATTTACCAAACAAATAAAATTACATAATTTAACAGTGCTGCCTACTTCTTCCTTAGCCTTTATCATTCTTTTTCTGTGCCTGCCCTCCTTTCTTCCTATTTCTCCTATATTTCCTGTCGCTTCTTACTGCTTTTCTTTCCTTTACAGGTGGCATTACGTTGAGTGACAAGCCAAATGGTTTCCTGTAAGCCAAGAAACCATTTACAGCGCTGGGTGGTAACCATATAACCAAACCATACGTGCTCCCTACGTGTCAACAAGTGGGTTGGTGGAGGGTTAGTGCCCCTCCCCGTAAAATAAATAACTCAAAGTCAAATGGCCACCCCTTACGGGATTATGGTGTCTGGCAATAGATAGATAGATAGAACAAACAGTCACGTAAATAAAACATTATAGAGAAAAAGAGCATAAAAATTAATGCAAACTTACGAAATAACTATGCTCAAACAGCAGGCAAGCTGGCAACTCTGACTGTACCGATACCGGAACTAGCCTACCATACAGAACACCGAGAAAATTCTCGAACACCTAACTGGCAAAACCCTCTTCGTAACAATATTATGAAGGATCAATTGAAAAATAAATTTATAGAAGAGGTAGAATTCCCTGTTAACCACATGGAAGGACATTATTTACCACATCATGCTGTAAGCAAAGATTCAGTAACTACTCCCATAAGGATAATTTTCAGTTATAATAGTAGTGTCCAAGATCAGCTAGCTTGAACGATTGCCTATACTGTGAACCGACATTAACAGAGAAGATGGGGGATGTATTACTAAGATTTAGAGAGAAATCTTATGTTTATGCAGCAGACATTAGTAAGGCTTTTCTCAGAATTGGATTGAGAGAGGAGGATAGAAAATTTACAAAATTCCTCTGGCCTCAAGACCCTCAAAATAAGGATAGACCAAAGAAAACTTACTGTTTCCGATCGGTGCTCTTTGGCTCTAGTGCTAGTCCTTTCCTACTTTGCAACACATTGAAGCATCATTTTGAAAAGGCCAAATGCCCAGAAATAGGGCAGGTTTTTTATATAGATAATTTGCAAGGTGTTGCTGATACAGAGACGGAAGTATTGAAGGCTTATGAAGTAGCCAATTCCGAATGTGGGAAGGCAAATTTGCCGTTACAGAGCTGGAATACAAATTCACCGCTTTTGAGGAACAGAATTCAAGAGGACTATCCAAATACTGACATTCCCAAAACTCAAAATGTGTTGGGTCTTAACTGGGATACAAAGGCTGATGAAATAAGTTTAAAGCCGATTAAGTTCTCTGATGTCACTCTCACCAAATGGTCCTTGTTAAGCCAGGTCTCCACGTTATTTGACCCATTAGGATTGGTCAGTCCTATAGTTATTAGGGGCAAATGTTTAGTGCAAGAGGTTTGGCGAGAAAGGTTAGATTGTGACACTGAATTAGGTGATACATATGCTGAACAATGGGAACAGATTAGAAAGGAATTTGAAAAAACATCAAGCATATGTATTCCCAGGAAGATAAACAGTAATGAGAAGTCACATTTACACATATTTTGTGATGCTTCTCAAAAGGCATATGGAGCAGTAGCTTATTGTGATTTGTGACATGGTGCTTAAGGAACGAGTGGTGAGAAGGATGACATATGTACCTAGGAGGAAAATATGGAAGCTGAGAAACCAATCAGTAAGGGATGCCTTTTATAGTGAGATGAGGAGAGTGGTGGCTGAACAGGAAGCCAAAGATAGAGACGTTAATGAACAGTATGGAGCCCTTAAGAACAACCTCTTGAGAGTTACCGATGCAGTATGCGGTTGGACAAGAGGCCCACCAAGACATAAAGTAACTTGGTGGTGGGATGAGGGTGTAGAAGCCGCAGTTAAGGAGAAGAGAAGGCTTTTCCGGGAATGGAAGAAGGGTGGTAACAGGGAGGAGTACTTGGCTGCCAAGCGCAGGGCTAGAAGAGAGGTATACAGGGCGAAGTCTGAGTCACAGAGACTTTTACTTGATAATCTAAATCATGAAGGAAGGAAAAATATGGTTTTTAGGGTGGCAAATCAGATGAAGAGAGATAATCGGGACATTGTAGGCGAGCAGTGTGTGAAGAATGATGAAGGAAGGGTAGTGGTNGATTATATATGAGTGTGTTGTCCCAGATGATTGGCTGAAGAGTGTAATTGTAAATGTGTACAAAGGGAAGGGTGATGCCCTGGAAAGGGGAAATTACAGAGGTATAAAGCTCTTAGATCAGATAATGAAAGTAATGGAGAGAGTTCTAGAAGGTATGATTAGAGAAAGAGTGAATATCAATGAGATGCAGTTTGGGTTTATGCCAGGCAGGGGGACCACTGATGCCATATTCATTGTTCGACAGCTTCAGGAAAAATATATTGGCAAGAAAAGGGAATTGTATTTTGTTTTTGTTGATTTGGAAAAGGCCTTTGACAGAGTCCCTAGAGAGGTGGTGAAGTGGGCAATGAGAAAGCTAGGGTTGGAAGAGTGGCTGGTTAGGGTGGTTATGGCCATGTACGTGGGTGCTCACACTCAGGTAAGGGTGAATGGAGCTTTGAGTGATGAGTTTCCCGTGAATGTTGGTGTGCATCAGGGGTCAGTTTTGAGTCCCTTGTTGTTTATCATGGTGCTTGAAGCCCTCTCACGTGACTTCAGAGAGGGACTCCCATGGGAGATGTTGTATGCTGATGATTTGGTGTTGATTGCTGAGAATGAAGGGGAGGCTGAGGAAAGATTTAAGAAGTGGAGAGATGGTATGGGGCACAAGGGCTTAAGGGTAAATGCAGATAAAACAAAAGTGATGATATCTAGGGTTGGTGGCGGTACAATCAGAGGAGAGGGAGAGTGGCCATGTGCAGTTTGCCACATGGGTGTGGGAAGTAATTCCATCTTGTGCAGTGTTTGTGATAAGTGGGTGCACAAGAGATGTAGTGGTATTAGAGGTAGACTGCGAGATAATGCTGATTTCATGTGTGCGGTGTGTCGGGGAGAGCAGGCAGAGATTGTTAGGCATGAGAGGGTTGAACTTGCAGGTGAGTCTCTTGAGTGTGTGGAGGAGTTTTGTTATTTGGGAGACATGTTATGTGCCGGAGGTGGGGCTGGAGTTAGCTCGGTTGCTAGAGTGAGAAGTGGTTGGAAGAAGTTCAGGGAGCTGTTGCCTCTCCTGACATTGAGAGGACTCTCCTTACGTGCTAAGGGGTCTTTGTATGCAGCATGTGTTAGGAGTGTGATGCTGTATGGTAGTGAGACCTGGGCAGTAAAGGAAGAAGATATTCGCAGGTTTAAACGTACAGAAATGACAATGATTAGGTGGATGTGCAGTGCGTCCCTGCGTGCAAGGCCTGGGGGGGCTGGGTTTACGATAGAAGAGTTGAGAGGTAGGATGGGACTGGAGTGTATTGGTGTTGTGATGAGGAGAGGTAGGCTGAGGTGGTTTGGACATGTGGAGAGGATGGGGGATGATAATTGGGTACAGAGGGTGAGAAGTGTTAATATTGGGGGAGGGGTTGGGAGGGGTAGACCGAGAAAGACATGGGACGAGGTCATTAAATGTGACTTAAGGGTTAAGGGACTGAATAGGGAGGCTGCCAGAGATCGAGCAGCGTGGAGAGCCGCCATTAGGTGACCAAGGCCGACACATGCAAGCATGTTGGAGCCTTCAAAAACGAAAACGAAAACGAAAACGAAAATGAACGAAAGCCAGAGTTCCATCAACTAAGGGAAGAACCCTACCTCAAATGGAGTTGGCTTCCATAGAAGTAGGAACTAAATTGGCCAGGTATTTAACCGCTACTCTTGATACTCAGTTTGAGGATATTTATATATGGACTGACAGTGAGATTTGTCTTTACTGGATAGGAAAGGAGGACAGTAAAATTCCTTTCATCTGCAATAGAGTGAAGACTATAAAAGAACTGTCTTCCAAAATTAAATTTATGCATGTATCCTCCAAACAAAATCCAGCTGATCTGCTCTCGAGAGGTTCGACAGTAAAGAGACTGATCAAAGATGACTTGTTGTTTAAAGGTCCTAAATGGTTACTCACTAAGGATTGGCCTGAGCAAAAACAGTATAGTATTGCTGAGATTAGTATTGTAAACTTGGATCCTGTAGTACCTGAGCCAGATGTAACTGACATTAGCAGATTCTTATCATTAAGGCAACTTATTAAAACTACTAAATTGGTAGTTAAACTTTGAGTAAGAAAGTGGGGTTTAAAAAGTTTGATCCCATGGTATATTGGCTGAAAAGAATACAAAGGAATTATTACGGAGAGATTTTTGACCTTTTACGCCAAGGCATTGTCAGCAAGAATAAGCTGATAAGAGATTTTGGATTGTTCTTAGACGGAAAGGGTCTAATTAGATGCCGTGGCCGAATAATAAAGGCTAATTTGCCTCTCCAAACTAGACATCCTATATTTTTACCCAAGAATAATTATTTTTTACGGTTAATTATTAATGAAGCCCATGATTTAACACTTCACGGAGGTGTGCCGCAGACTTTGGCCCGAATCCGGGAAAGGTATTGGATCCTTAAAGGTAGATCGGTCATAAAGAAATATCTCAAAGGTTGCATTGTATGTAGGAGGTATGAACAATGGCCATATGACTATCCAGGACCACCTACTTTACCAAAGGATAGGGTAAATGTAAGTCGGCCCTTGAAAGTAACTGGAGTTGATTACACAGGGGCTATAAGTGTTACGGGTGAGGGAATTCTCCATAAGGTGTATATATGTTTGTTTACTTGCACCTACACAAGGGCAGTCCATCTAGAAATGGCAGAAGACTTAAGTCAGAAACATTCCTGAACGTATTTAGAAGATTTGCTACTAGAAGGTCTTGTCCTACCAAATTAATAAGCGACAACGGAACCAATTTCATTGGAGCAGCACCTTTACTTTTAAACATAATGAATGACCCAAAAGTCAAGTCAGCACTGGGAATACGCAATTGTACCTGGCAGTTCATAGCTCCAAGAGCACCATGGCAAAATGGACTTACAGAACGAATGATTGGAATAGTAAAGAACTGCCTAAGGAAAACCTTCCACAGAACTATGATCACAAGAGAGGAATTGAGAACGGTGATAACTGAAACTGAGGCTAGGATTAATGATAGACCATTAACCTATCTGGAAGATGTTGCAATTGAGGCATTGACACCGGCTTATATGTTGCATGGCAGAAAACTTCATCCAGTGCCTTGTATGGATATCCAGGAGGAAGTAAATGATCCTACAATAGGAAATAATGAACTAGGACAACATCTGCGCGAGGGATACCAACGTCTGAAAAGGGTATTGGACATCTAGAATAGACACTGGAGCGAGGAATGTCTTTTGAGCCTAAGAGAAAGATTTTATGGGGCTCAGGCTGCCAGCAACAAATCAGTTATAAACATAGGAGATGTGGTCTTGGTAAAAACAGGACAACCAAGATCCCAGTGGCCATTAGCTAAAGTGATCTCCACACATCCAGATTCGGAGGGGGTGCTGAGGCTTGTAAAAATTAAATGTAGTGGACATCTCAGTATGAAAACTACTGATAAACTGGTGCCCCCTTGAGTTAACGGCAACCCCGGAGGCAGTGGATGGTGGAGAGCAATTGGGTCAAGATGTGCGACCTTGGAGGGCCGCAGCACAGGGTTCTTGAGATCTATGGAGAGAGCTCCTAGCTAAGAGTCACATTACATGATACAGCGTATCAATTTTTGCCCGGCCCCCAAACTGTGGGAAATATTTTCCCCCAGAGTGGTTGCGCTCTTTACCTTTTACAATAGTTGTCGCTGTTAAAGGCAGAGGAAAACCAGCAGAGCGTTATGTACTAATTGAAGCGGCTTTTATAACCCAGAAATTACATTCTGTTAATCATTCTTATTATTAATAAATAATACTTGTAAATACTTAGGAATTTTCCATTGACCTAAACTGCGTCTACTTGGTAGAATGACATGGTAAGGGATGAAAAGCCTCATGTAGAAAAGCAGATGTGGGTTTATTACATATTTACGTAGGTAAAGGGAATATTTGGCTTTAGTTTAATTAAAACTAAGATTAAATTAAGTTAGATTCACCTTGTATATTTCATGAAGTAATTTAACTGTATTTAGCCTTGTAATTAAATAATTGGCATCTCTTCAATCCTGTGAGGGAAAAGAGACTCGACTCGCCATGTTTGCTCACTCTCTTAGCAAACCCCTGTTAGTTAGCACGTTGTAAATACGCACCTATACGGACTCCTGGATACCCAGGAAATCGACCGAGACCTCACGCCCGTCGTCATCTGTTGTCCGACTCATTATGGCTAAGTAACCTTATGAATTTGTCCAAAATATGAGGGAATTGCTAGGCTATGTGGAGAATAGTTGCGGGTGAGTTAGTGGATTAATTGCCCTAATTTTCCCACGAGACTTATGCAGATTTACTGTTGTTCCTGTTAAGACTAACACTCGTTAGAGACAGGAGTAACTCAAAATTTCTGACATGCCAGTTGGTCGATGATGTTTATTTTTAAATGCTTTCTTCTTGTGTCCCTGGGAATAATATACCCAGCTGTTCATCACAAAACACGAAGAATATAATTTAATCTGTTCTTGTGTTAAAAAAGGTAACGGTCTGTATGGTTTAATCACTATAAAATAGCAAAGAATATTTGCCGTGACAAAAAATGCTAACATCTCTGTCGATGGCAACACTCAAATTGCAAGCGTGGGAATCAATGAGCACGACTCCTCTGCTATTTTAAATCTTTTTTTCTTGTTTATTGCATTTTTATGGCACGTCCATGGCTCCGTGTTGTCTCATGCTAGATATTTACCACCCCCCCTCCCCTCACCCTTTTCTCTCTCTCTCTCTCTCTCTCTCTCTCTCTCAGAAGCATTTGATAGTACGGCAAGATTAAAGAAATGATGAATAGAATTTATTTGAAATATTTATTGTTGTAAAAGGTACAGAGCGCTAATACAACAAAAGAAGGTGGTGGGTCTTGCCACACACTTTCCCCTCTTCAGCCAACACAGTTACATACAGTTAGTGACTGTACATTCGTGGGTGTGGCCACACGTGGTTTTTGGGTGTAGCTACATTCCCTTTGACAAAAATAAGTTACACTGTGTAATAGAAGAAATATCCTCAGGGTGTGGGAAACAAATGAAATTAGATTAACACTGTTGCAAAGGAAAGTCACGTAGGAAAAAAAGAGAAATAACAGAGAAACGTATTTCTTCTCTGAACTTGGCAGAAAGCGTCGCAAAAGTAAAGCTATATGTACAAGGGTACTATTGAAATGCCCTACCAGTGGAGGGACCCCGACACCACCACCTAAGGGGGAGGACACTGGGAGGCGACACACACCCTAAAAGGAGGCGACGGGGAAGTTGACAGTTGCTCTGCGCCACACCGACCCACGTCCCCAGTGACCTTATGCCCCTCTTAACCCCAGCCAGACCCCCAGGAAGTGCGTCGGCCAGGTGTATTATTCTTCAACGAGGGAAACGCTCACCAGATTCAGGGTGGGACTGACCCTAACACAGTCCCAAGTAGGCCCTCGGCTACAAGGTCCACCGGACCTGAGGCTGGAAGAGGGAGAGAAACCATCAGTCCTCAAAAACCTACTGCACCCCAGGGGAGCAGCGGCGCAGTAGAGACCACCGGTCCTTCTGTAGAAGGGAAGTCCGCCGGATCTCCTTCCTCCACCCGCCGTAGGGAGCAGGCGTCTCGTAACGTCCACCAGACAACCCTCGCCTGTTCTGAGGAGGGGATTGGAGCCATGAGAGACCACTGGTTGTCCCCAGCCCCGAGGGCCCCTGCACCCCTACGGCCCCCGGCAGGAAAGGGCCGCCCCACATGGCACCCTCTAGCCTACACCAGACTCCAGATGTCGCCACACGAGGCTGGCGCCCTTGTTGGGAGTGCATCCCTAACAGCCCTCCCCCTACGCCGGGCCATCACCTGCACCTACCTGTGCCGTGACCTCAGTGCACCTCGGTGTCTCACCAGTGACTCGTGCAACAACTGTGTCCCACCATAGCGCTATAGACTCAGAGTGTATTCTCCTACCCAGAGTGTCATGACCCCTGTGTAATATCTGTACCCTCCCCTTTATGAAACCCAGAACCTTGTGACCCTGTGGAACATTAGTGCCCATACAGAACATAGTGATGCCCTTCCCCTGTGTAACGCTATAACCCCTCTGTGATACCATGACCCTTGTGTGTAAAGTGTACTATTATATCGCTTGACCCCTGTGTAATATTTGTGCCCCAATTGTAATGTCACGACCCCTGTGTAATATCTTTACCCATCAGTAGTGTCATAGCCCTGTGGAATACCTCCCCTTGGAGACATAGTGTTGTGATATATGCTCTTTGTTGTCATATATGTAGAATTGCCCTATGTATGTTTAGTGTCAAGTCCAGTGTGTCTGTCTGTAAGGTAATAAACGTGTAAGACTGGTTAGCACGTGATTGAGCCCTATCCCTTGTCTGCATGCATAGCCCGGTCTTGAACAAAAGAACCCAAACACATGCCCATATCTGAGCCCAAGTAGTTGGGCTCAGAATACACTGCATAACACTAGTGGCTAGTTGTGGTTCTAGATCCAGCAGAGAGCAACAAGGGACAAAAGGGAAAGTTACAAAAATGGCTGCCAAACTGCACGTCCCCTTACCTAAGTTTGACCCTGATCAGTGCGACATAAACACATATATTGTATGTGCATGGTCAAACCTGTGTTGGAAATAAGTTTTGAGCATGATAGAGAAAATTGCAGTAACACTCCCACACCTGGGAAAAGTGGTCTCCAGTGTTGTGACAAAAATAATTCTGGAACTAACATGGGCACAATTCAAGCAAATAGCGATACAAGGAGTCACACCCTCACTGGGGAAAGTTATCGCCCTCTCCCTGCTAACCGCCCTCACCTTTGAGGGAAACCTAGACGACACCCTCATCCAGGCCAGGTGACTCATCGCTGCCGCCTACCTGAAGGCCGATGCCGCCACCCGGGACCAATACACCTTCAACGCTCTACTGAGGATCCTCCCTAGTGCCATCAGAGAGCACTTTACGATCTATTATTCAACAGGGGACCTTGATAGAGACATCACGCTGGTAAGGTGCCTCCTCACTGCCCGCACTGCTCCCCAGCAAGTCAGGGCGGTTAGCCGAGTCCCCACCCGGAAATCATCCCCCACCAAACCTCGGACGCCCTCTAGGAACGCTGCTTCTCCAAACCCTCCCACCATGCCAAGAGCGCTCCCCACCAAGAAATGCCCCAACCCCGAAGAAACCACTAGCTTGATTTCCATCAGCTCGTGGGACTTCTCTGCATGTAGCAGCCACTGCCTCATACACGACATCAGTGAGCAGCTGAAAGCTGCCCGATGCAAAGCAGCCAACCAGGGGCACCGCAAGATCTCTACCATCGAGAACAAAAACCTCGAGAACGATGCCTCCACGACAGACTACCCCAAGCCCGAGGACACATAGCTTGGAGAGGAGGACACCTCCCAGCACCTGGATTTTTAGGACCGCCCTCGCACCTCCCCATGGTGGCATGGGCCACCTCACACACATATCCCTCCCCAGTCTACGACAAGATGAGACTGAACCGGGTCAAAGCAAGACTTCTGGATGATACGGGAGTAGCCAGATCATGCCTCTACCACCATTTCTATTCCCGCCACTCCACATTCTTTGGCCCTTTCCTTGCCACCTCCACCCATCTCGTAGACGTGGGGGTTGTCCCCCTGCCCATCCATGGGGAAACACGGGCCCTATGTGCTGAGACCCACCAAAATGTATCTGCTCAGCACAAACTTATTGTCTTTGATTCAACCTCCACCAGTCTGGAGGCTCCTGCTGAGGAACACATCTCTGGCTCGGCCCGTCCCTCCTGTGCCAAGCGAGATGTCCCTCGTCCTCCCCCCACACCACCCGGGGTGGAGATTGCTCCCCTACAGGGTCACAATGGCAGGACGTCTGAAGTGGGCCAGTAGTGGTCATCCTGTCGGTGCAGCCGTCCTCTCCACGCCCCCAGACGCTGACGGACTCCTCGGGACGTGGTGGCCACAGACAACCTCTGATGGCCTTCCATCCCCAGCGAGACTGCAGCCCCAAGCCACAGTGGGGCACACCACTGATCCCGGGCTCCACCCAGCCTGAGGCATCCCACTGGATCCCCACCACCTCCAGAGGCCGGTGCCGAGCTGCCTGCCCCCTGGCCCTGTTTGGCCCTAGCCCTGAGGGCCAACCCACGCCCGAGGGCTCCTCTAGGAGAGGCCAGAGAAGGCCTCCCACCACGCCACCCAGCCGCCTAAGTCGGACAACTCACAACAAGGCCCGAGAACACACCTCTGATGGTCTACCTCCCACACTGGGCTGCCACCCAAACCTTCCTGTGTGAGGCAACCTACAGAACTGTGAGTGACCCTTTAATATTCATAGAACTATCAGTGAACCTCCCCAGTGCAAAACCCCCTCCCCTGTGTAAACTCGTGTTTTGATTGTGTACCACTCAGAAGTAGAGGCTCAGTGTATTTGTGTCGAGCCTTCCATTTCCCTTGTGTTAATGTACCACATCGTGACCCCTGTTTCCCCCAGTGAAAGTGTATCACCCCTCGTGAATCTGACTGTCATTCCCCCGGACCGATCACCGCAAGAGGCTTGTGTTAAACTGTGTAATTCCCATTTGACCAAGGTTCCACCCCCCCGGGTTAACTTTCCCCCTAGTAACTCCATGCCCCTCTGTATGTTCCCCCTAGATATGAAGGTTCAGTGTCCCCAGTTCTAGCTCTTCCCCAGGGATTTGTATGTTAACTTATTTCGAGCCCCTGTGATTATGGACTTGTGTTAAATTGTGTGTTGCCTCGACAGAGACATTCAGTGATTGCCAGACTTGTAGTCCCTAAGGTGTACCTATGCTATATTTGTGTGTTGACCTTGTAATGTACCTTAAGAGTTTGTAAGTGCCACATTTATTGATTGATATTGTACTGTGTATGTCGATATATGGTAATATACGTGTAAGACTGGTTAGCCTGTGTTTGTACCCTGTTCCTTTGGTACATGTTCTTGACCGGTCTTGAATTAAAGAACCCAAGACTTGTGTCTGTGTCTTAGGAAGCAAGAAGTTGCACCTAAACACAGAGCATAACACTGGTGGCAAGCAGTGGTTCTTGATCCTGCAAAAGAACACCAAGGAACAAAAAGGGAAAGTACCAAAATGGCTACCAAAACGCACGTACCCATACCTAGATTCGACCCCAAACAGTATGATATTGACACATACATGTGCATGATCGAACCCTTACTGGACATAGGCTTTGAACACGGCAAAGAAAAAATAGCAGTAACTCTACCACACCTAGGCAAAATAGTCTCCAACATCACTGCAATAATCGTCCCTGAAATGATGTGGGCCCAATTTATGCAGATAGTGACCCAGGCTGTCACACCACCACTAGGAAAGGTCGTTCCCTGTCACAACTCGACGCCCTCATATACGATGGAAACCTAGATGACAACCTCAACCAGCCCAGGTGACTCGTCACCGCCGCACACCTGGGAGCCGACACAGCTACCTGGGACCTACATACTTTCAATACCCTTATCAGGATCCTCCCCAGCAACATTAGAGAGCACTTCAGCATCTATGACCCCACGGGAGATCTTGACAGAGACATCCAGTTGGTCCATCTTCTCCTTGCCACCCGCCCCACACCTCAACATATCAGGGCAGTAAGCCAAGTCCCAACCCATAAACCTCCTCAACCTAAGCCCCATACGACCCCCGACCACACCATGCCTTCAACACCACCCTCCATACCAAGGGCCCTTTCCACCAAACAGCGCCTTAACCAAAAAGATAACAACAACCTAGTATCCATCAATCCATGGGAATTCTCAGCTTGTAACAACCGATGTCCAGTGCACGACAAACGAGAACAGTTGAAGGCCTCCAGATGCAGATCTAACAACCCGGGGCGATGCAAGGTATCCTTCATAGAAGAAGAGAACATCGAAGAAGACGCCCCCACAACAGACTATTCCGACCCCGGGGAACCGGAGCCTGGCGAGGAAGACACCCCAATCCATCTGGATTTTTAAGCCCGCCCCCGCACCTCCACACGGTGGCGAGGGCCAAATCACATAAATACCGCCCCCCAGTCTACGACAAACTGAGGCAGAATGGGGTGAAAGCGAGGCTTGTGGTTAATACGGGAGCAGCCAGATCTTGCCTCTATCACAACTTCTACTCCCGTCACGCCTCGGCTTTCAGCCCCATACTCCCCACCTCTTCTCACCTCGTAGACACAGGGGACGGGCTCCTCCCTATCTGTGGAGAGCCCCAGGTACTACGTGCCGAAACCCAACAAAATGTCTCCACCCAACACCAGTTCATCGTCTTCAACACCACCTGCCGCGCATAAGGCGGCTACCTGGGTCTGGACCTCCTCCAAAAACACACTAGCATCAACTGCTACAAACGACGCCTTCACTTCAAGAAACCACCAGACCCACCCACCCAGCCACTCTGCACATGCTCCACCACAACGCTCACCCATCACTCCACCCAATCCATCAAACCCCCCCACCACCCACAATCCTCATCCCCCCTCTCACCCCACAACCCACCACTTTCCTTGCTACCATCGCCTACACCCTCATCGTTCCCCCCCCAACACGAGGCGTGGCACCACCTCCACCGCCCCACCGGAAATTCTGTCCTATTCTCCCCAACCCCACTAACAGGAGCTGCCACCTCCTGCCTGCTATCCCCCTCGTTCCTACCCCCCATATAGCAACAGCATGAATTGCCAACATCTCCAGCACCCCCCTGAACCTTCCCAAAGGCTTAGTAGTCGGAGACATGGAAGAAGCAGAACCATGTGCTTACCCCCTTCCCCCCTGAACACCCTACCTCCGATCCCCAATCACCTCATCCAACAGCAAGCTGACACCCTCCGACGCCTCCTTCTGGACTTTCAGGACATTTTCTCACCTGGACCTACAGACATCGGCCATACAACATACTTGTCCCACGAGATTCGCACCACAGGACCACCTATCCGCCAACCATCCAGAAGAAAAAATCCAAACCATCCAAACCAATGGGCAGAAGAGGACCGGCAGATCCAGGACATGCTCAATGCAGCGTAATTTCTCCAACTACCAGCCCTTGGTCATCATCTGTCATATTAATGAAAAAAAAGAAAAAGACGGCACCATGCGCTTCTGCGTTGATTACAGGCGGCTAAATGACGTTACCACCAAAGATGCCACACCCCTCCCCAGAATAGACGACTTCCTCAATTCTTATACGGGGCATCGTTGTTCTCCACTCCCGACCTCCAGTTGGGATATTGGCAAGTCCTCCTCCACCCCAAAGACAAGGGCAAGACTGCATTCTCCAAAAGCAACAGCAAACACTATGAATTTAATGTCCCTTTCTGCTTCTGCAATGCTCCAGCAACATTTTCCCGACTCATGGAATCTGTACTCAGCGGCCTCACCTGGGAAATATGCCTAGCCTGTCTTGACGACGTTATCATCTTCAGTCAAACCTGGACCGCCAATCTCCATCGCCTCAAACAGATCTTCCTCAGAATATGCCAAGTGGGACTCAAACTTAAACTATCCAAATGCGTCCTCGCCCAGTGCTCCATCTCTTTCCTGGGGCACGTCATTTCCAAGGAGGGCACTGCACCAGACCCAGACAAACTACTAGCCATCGCTGTCATCCTCATCCCCCGTGACTTACACAAGGTCCGCACTTTCCTCGGCCTTGCCTCTTACTACAGATGCTTCATCAAGAGCTTTGCCAACACAGCCAAGCCACTTCACGACCTTACAAAAAAGGCAAAACGTCTACCTGGACGCCTGAATGCATAGAGGCCTTCCAAACCCTCAAGAACAAACTCATCAGAGCCCCAGTCATCACATTCCTCGACTACACCTTGCCCTTCCGTCTCTACACCGACGTCTCTCTTGAGACGATCGTGGCTGTCCTTGCTCAAGTAGAAGAGGGACTAGAACATATCATTGTCTGTGCCAGCCGCATCCTCAACCAGGCCGAAAAAAAATTATGCAGCCACAAAACAAGAATGCCTGGGAATCATGTGGGCGCTGGAATACTTCCAGGCTTACCTGTCCGGCACCCACATCACCATTATCACTGATCACCAGTCACTCCAGTGGTTACATCAATCAGAAACCCACAATGCCCATGTCATTAGATGGAAGGAAACCCTAGAGGAATTTGATTTTCACATAGCCTACCGGCCAGGCAAACTACACACAAACGCCGATACTCTGTCCAGGATGCCCATCAACGCCATCAACACCGCCCCAAGCTCTTGCAACAATGATAAGACAAAATCAAACTAGACTGGATTCCCCATCACATATTCTCCAAACTCCAGCAGCATGGTGACCACATTTGCACACCATCAGGACACATAGCCCTCTAACCACACACAGCCCTAGACACCCTTACACACTTACACTCCGATAATGGTATCTGCCTAGGAAAAAAGAAACTCCTACAGATTTTTAATGACATCTATTGGACAGAAAATCCCTCCCAACTAGCCAAACAAGTTGTGTAAGCCTGCCATATGTGCACCCTGGGAAAAGACACCACCAGAACAGCAGGCCCCTCCGGACATATCCAAGCCAACAAACCATGGCAGCTCCTCTCCGTCGACGTGATTGGACCACTCCCACCTAAATCAGGCTACAGAGACATCATCACCTTCGTCAACACCTACTCCAAATTCCTCATCGCCTGCCCCGTCAAGGAAGATGACATTGTCGCAGTAGCCGATGCCCCGTTGCACCATGTGTTCCCATACTTCGGCATTCCCCAGGCCCTTCATTCTGACAATGCACCCGAGTTCACTAGCAAGATATGGGCGCAACTTGCCAAAGTATTCAGGTACACCATTTCCCATTCATCTCCTTGCTGGCCCAAAGGAAACAGCATCTGCGAGAGGAGCCATCATACGCTACCCAACCAAGTACGGACAACGATACAACAAACACAAACCGAAGACTGGCCAGCCAACATGAAGGTCACACAGTGGGGAATGAACTCCTGCTCCCGCAAGGACGGTGTCACCCCTCATGAAAGAGTATTTGGCGATACACTCCTCCACTTGCCGCTGCACAACCACTTCCAACCACCCTCCACTTCCCCCACATCAGATCCCCTACATCACCTTAGCCCCTACACCGCGGTGTTGTCGGAGGCACGCCAGGCCAATCCAGCCAATATTCGCGCTCCGACTGACTTTTAAAAAATATTTGCCAAAAATCAGTTATTAGTCCTAGAATATTATAATTACATATGCATATGGCACATACCTTCAGCTTTCTCCTGCGATGTTTTTTTTAGCACTCGTCAACTACCGTAGGACTTGTGGAGACTTCTGAAGTTGGGTAACTAAGTCTCCACTTTACACTTCCCGACTTCCCGTAATATGAATACCACTGCCAGATATTAACACTAGAAACACTATTCAATGATTTCCAAGTAGTTTGGAATCCATACTAAAAAAAAAAAAAAAAACTGTGAAAGCAATGTAAAATACGAGCGCGTACGAGCCTCCCACTCACGCTAATTTGCCGCTGGTATTCTGTCATTTCTTACTCATATACACACTCACACTTTAATATTTCTAGTACTTTATTACACTTATATATATCTACAGTCTTTTACCACTTCCCACACGATGTTTAGTAGGGGTAGAGGTCACAGGGCCTTTTATAATGGATGCAAAAGGGGCAGAAATGGTGCGACTGCAACGTTCCCCAACCTTGAAGGATGGCAGTGAACTGAGATGTACGGTACGTATCTCGGTAGCCAAGAGTTGAAAATGTCAGCTGCTAATGTATATGCTAAGAAATAAGTCGTAGGAAATCTGGACAATACATAATAAATTAGGTAGTTCCAGGTGAATATAAATATCATTCAGGCTTCTCCCTTCCTTTCTTATATACATTCATATTACGAGAGTAGCTCATACGGCATATTTCACGGGGGGAAATTAGCGAACGAGTGCAGGTTGGATGTTGCCAAGTGATAATTATCCA
>JAGKTI010003255.1:0-22500 GCA_018397915.1 Birgus latro
ACACGTATATATATATATATATATTCGTGTATGTATGAATATAAGTTCACTTTATAAGCTACACATGTAAGGGAACAGAATCTCTTAGGGAACAGTCTGTCTTTTAAACCGATAACAGTAACAATTAGCTAACGAGGTTTTCTGTTCGTAGTTATTACATTCTTCCAGGGTCACACTTCTCAGCTATGTGTAGCACTTCCCATCACCAGCATATGCTGAAGGTTTACAGTCAAGAATGACCTTTATTAGCACGTATGGAACACAGCTAGTATTTGTTGCTTGGTACCAATAACCTCTCCAACCCATGGACGTAATTTTTATTTCATTCTTGCTGTCCTGACGATTATATGCAGTTTAGGAGAGACATTTTCAAACAGGTGAGTTAGATGAAGCCTTCATTAATCTCTTCCCTACGACAGGTGGTTGTTAAGCTGAACAAAACAGTCTGACGTTAGCTAAGACAAAATGAGAGAGACATTCTTAAGAGAAGTTAAAATACGTTACCTAGTAGTGTCACTGATCTTAGGAATGTGAGGTTTTAATTCTAAATGATACTACGCCTTATCAAGTAATATTTCAGTTCTAACACTTGTTAAAAATGCCTATTGGTCTATGAGACAAGCTTAACTTATAAACATGAACGTATAAAGTATTCAGTTTGCATTTTTTTCCGGACACATGTACGAGAAAATAAATAATCTCAGTGTACTATTTTAGTGTATCAGTTACAAGAGTGCATTATTACTCTCGCTTTGCTTCATTCTCAGACACAGGTACATAGAATTTTCATGTACTGTACGGGATGTTCTGTCTCTGTAACTGTATATGATTTTCTTTAACGCTACATATAGCGCGAAAAAAATGACGTTTGCTTGAATTTTAGTTGCTCAGAGGCACCAGCCCTACAGTCATACGAAACCGCTTTCTCAGTTATTGTTTGCTAAGACGCTGACAAAAAAAACCTTCACTCCTCTTCGCTTACACCTTCATCTTTGGCGGTATTGTTGGCGAATATGTGAACCATTATCAAGTGCATTATTAGAGAGAAAACAGTGGAATCGCTAACAAGTTCCACATATCCCCCCAAAACAAATCGTGAGTTTTTTCGACGAGATGTAAAAAATTGACCTTAGAAGTGACCCTTGGAGAAATATATAGTTCATTTCAACATCATTAAACCCCATCCAGAGTCATAATTCTTTCTTGACTGCGCGGAGGAATACGATTGATGTCACCCACACTTAAGAAACTGAACGTGAGCGTAAAGTGTGGATGCGCGTGTCTGATCTGAGCCCTGCTATCACACTGAGGAGACCAGTTGGAAAGAAGGATCGAGGGAGCGCACATCATCCTTAGCATGCGTGTCATGATCCGCCACCGTCCACACACAGACCATAGACTTGCTGGAAATACGGTCTGATGAAGGTCGGCTTCGGACGGCGACTGATGCTGGGGCTGCAGTCTCGCCCTGGTGAAGCTTCTCGGCGGAGGTATGACCCTGGGATGGAGAAGATGAAATGATGTACAGCATTAAGGAACTGTGTGATGTGGATTTACTGAAGGAGAAATGAGGCGCAGCATTATGGAATTGTGTGATGAGGATTTACTGTGGGTGAAACGAGGTGCAGCATAAAGGAACTGTGTGATAAGGATTTAATGAAGGAGAAATAAAGTGCAGCATAAAGGAACTGTGTGATAAGGATTTACTGATGGTGAAATGAGGAGCAGCATAAAGGAACTGTGTGATGAGGATTTACCGAGGTGAAATGAGGCGCAGCATAAAGGAACTGTGTGAAAGGATTTAATAAAGGAGGAGATGTGAGGATGCAACTATATAAAACTGTATGACAGGGATTTACTAAAGGAGAAACGGTACAACTGCAGTGAAATTTTCCACTAACACTGTCTCAAAACTGTCATATCCTGAACATATAATTTGCTAAACCATTGTGTATTACTTGATTGAGTGGAAACCTTGCAACATCATTTTCCAACTCCAAAATAAATGCTCGTTTACGTAAGGAAAAATGATACTGATAACAAAAAACACTGCAAAAATAATGGTTTTGAGGTAAAATATCATGTCTTACTAACATGGCAGTGGTATTAATAAATGAAAATATGAAATAAATGCAACTCTTAGTGAGGGAATATTTTTAGCTACAGGTTACAGGTTTCGTTAACTGATGACGGAAGTGCTGACTAACACTAAAATGGAAATCTTAATTAAAAGTTACTTTTTCTATGTACCATGCAGTAGGCATCACGATAGGGATCGTTTGCTTGTATCACGTAAGAAAATCCATCAAGTAATATGGTGCAGTGTCTTGGACACAAAACTGGATGGCATTAGGATGCGTTGCAAAAGTGTAAATAGACTGCAAAGGAAAGGCGCACTGTGGAAGGAAAAGCATCCAGTAATGAGTCGTAAATGGGATGCAAATAAACAATGAAGGAGGAAGTAATACATTTTAAATTTCCGCCACTCTAGTCACAGACAAATATTCTGAACAGACTAGAACCTGAAAACGCAAGAAGTCATATGGTTACGCTAAAAAGTTGTTCACGTAAAAGTTTCTGTCCACAGCGGGAAGACCATGGGGATGCAAAAACATGTTGGCTATTCACCCACATGCAAAGTGCGAACAGATAATTCTGTACTGTGCAGCACACAGTTGTACGAGTAGTTTTTTATATAAACACAAGTTACAAATCAATATCATCACTAAAGACGGGATAAAATCTTTAAGTATTGACGGTCTCACTAGTAAACTGCTTATACGTCCATTTCTCTCTCAAAATAATTATACCAGCGAATAATATAATGCTCAGTAAGTTATACAGTACGCAAATGCTCATAATACTACTACTTTTACATTAGTCTAACAAAAACTGATAGTCGTTTATCTGTTTGTCTTTCTGTTACCAGATATCTTATCCTAGATGGCTAAACAGAGCTGCCTGGAAGCCCTTCTGTCACTTCTTGTCTCTCTTCCCGCCAGTAATCGAGGTCCTAAAAACTGTCTTGCAGATAATAGGATATTTAAAAAGTAAATAATATAAACAAACTAAAAAAAAGTGTCTCAAGATTTACCATGGGCTGTCACGACACTGGGTCTTTGGAAGTGAAGGAGTACTGCGAGGTGGTGTAGGACTCGAAGGTGGGCATGGAGAGGAAGGATGGCCCATTCTCGCGTTCCATGTTCTTCTTTCTCGCAGGCTTGGACGAAGAGTCGCAGGAGAGAGCGAACCTGATCTCCTTGCCCATCTCAGTCCAGACCGAGGCCTGGGGAAAAGTAAGCTGAATGACTAAATGGTTTAGTCAGGTACCGTCTGGTCGAATGCTGTTGCTGTGAACCAGTGGACCGAAGGCTTAAATTGCTCTCCTGCTGTCTTCCATCTTCCTTCCAGGGTACAGGGAAGCAGTTGGGGGACGTTTGTATAACCTAGAAGTGGAGCCGCCTAGACAAATCGGTGTCACCACATGAAGACGCCCGTCTCCATCACCTTCTTCACCATCGCCAGGTCATTTTTGGGTATATATGTGTCTGTTGGTGTGCATTCAGTCCAATTAATCCGATGACGTATACTAAACTTTATTCTTTCGATTTCCAGATAATTTTCTTCAGCTTAGGGTTTTGATGGCTTAATTAAGGCTAAAAGTAACTCACATAGGTCGAAAACGATCACCTACGCTGAATAAAAATCGTATGAGGATTGTTTGATTGAATTGAAGAAGGTAAACCCCTGGCTGACGAGTTAAGTCCAGCACCCACATCATCATTATCATAATCCCTGTCGTGTAAAGGCATCTCCCAGGTCTCCTCAATCTGACCCAATATTTCATGCGCTCCCATCTCAGTCGAATAACTACCGGTACTGTATATGGATTCATTTACCCCCAACTTGCTCTGCTGTGGGTTGATAATATTATCGAATTAATTATCCATCTGTCATCTTTACCACAAAAGTCGTGGCTTGCACAGGCCATTTTTCCTTCCTTCAACACTCGTCTGATTAGTTAATATAAGGAAGGTGTGGCCCATTCTGCTGGTATGTGTGTGTGTGTGTGTGTGTGTGTCCTATTCACCATTATAAAGGCGGAACACAGAGTTTGAATATATAAGCAAGTTACTGTTAACTATGCTAGTTTTCTCTGTTAAGAAAGCTAGAAAAAACGGAAAATATCGTTTTCGTTTGATCATCCACTGTCGCAGACAGGTCTCCAGAAATTTTGTGAGCCAGCACGTCTGTACACATACCCATATCTTTATACATGCGTACCAATCTTGTACGTACAGTATGTCTATGGCTACATGTGCGTGAGTATATATATAATATGCATAGACACATACATATATGTCTGTGTGCTTATGTGCCTCTCTCTGCATATACAGTATATATATCCATATGTGTGTATCAGTGTATCACTTTGCTCATCCCAGTACTTGTAATGATAATTACTGCAACAAGTTTGTACCATGTATATGTCATTGTATGTATTTGTTCATTATTGTGCTGGTGATGATAATTACTTCTATATCTTCTAAGTCCTAAGGAATCAATGTAACTTTTTGCTCTCACGCACCCTTCCCTACTTGGCCTTCAGCGACAATGTTCCTCAGAGCGTTGGGGCCTGTATTTAATGGTAAATAAAGAACCTAAATAAACAAAAAGGGTGGGGCCAAGTCTGTTCTCTGGAGTAGGGAGGGGACAATCACTGTTACTTCACAGTAGGTACACATTACATAATCCGCAATTTCAGGGGAGTCACTGGGGGCCCAAGGGTCTGACGAGGGGGGCCCCAATGTGTATCAGTGGTGTAGCTACGAAAGGAGACCTGTTCCTCCCCTCCCTCAACGAACCCCCTGGCTACGTCACTGATTCCACCACAGTAACATTAGGGGATGAATACTGTACTGTAAGCTTTTCCCACTAGAGGAAAAAATCTCTAACTCTGCATAAAGGACGGTTATATACGTACTTCATATTCATTTGAAACTCGTAACATCACACCAGAAACGTACATTAGTGGCAATACTAATTAAACAAGTCAGTCAACCAGGTCTCCGTATATTATCACCTATCTGACAAAACAAATATCCCTGGGTATAGTGAATGAAAGGGTATATAAGTGTCAGGCAAGAAGTCTACGGGGCATTGCGTTTTCTTTTTGGAATAGCATTGAGGCATCCCCGACAAGGCATAAATGTGTGACAGCACATGCAAAGATACGCTACTACACCAGCTTACTCGTATTTGTCCATCTCATTGTGATCAAACCCAGGACTGATCAACAAACACACTCGTCTTACTCTCAAAGCAAAGTTACACCCTGATACTCTTACACAGGAGCCACTCAGTATTAGCCAAGCGATCCACTGTTGCTGTCTTCTTGTGCTATACACACTGCTGAAGTGAATCCTATTAGAGCACACAAGAAAGGAAGCAACAACGGCCCTATTGACCCTTTTCAAGATGTTTGTTACAGGGCACGTTATTAGAAAAACTGGAAGGTACTTACATGTTCCTCCGTGGCGAGCTTGCGCGACTTCCAGACGAACTCACAGACAGCGACGACGGATGCGAGCCCCATACCGGCCAGCAGAACCACGAACACGCCTCCTACGTTGTTCAGACCCAGCTCGTTGGCCTTGGATGAGCTCTTGGACTCGTCAGCCTGAGGGACAACACCAATGAACTTTATTATCCCTTCATCTCCCTACAACTACTTCTACTTATAGCTTCCTCTATATATCACTACATTCAATCATCATCATTAACAGCAGTAACATCGCCATATCCAGTAGCGACTCATCCTTCGGGACACACACACACACACACACACACACACACACACACACACACACACACACACACACACTCTCACACACTAAGCTGATATTCTTTGAGACAGCTGTACCTTAAATATTCAATCTGATTACCGGAACCATGATGTGGTGTGACTTTTACCATATAAGAATGATTTTTTTTTCATTTTTGGTTTTATGTAAAGGAATCTAGAGAGAAAGTATCGGCAGGAAATATGAAAAAAAATAATAATTCAAGAATTGATGAATACAAATGTCTGATTAGTTTCATTCAGGGTTTCAGTTGTATGCATTTTTAACAGATTAGTGGTTGTTCATAGTGGTTGTATGGATACTTTCATCAAATGTAAGCAGTAGTAACAGAGCCAGGCAGTAAGTAGTAAGAGGGTTGGTTTATGTGAGAATTGGAATATGACAAGTGTGTGTCAGTAATTCCAGGCAAGAGTGAAAGTTAGAGGCAAGTGTGTTGGCAGGAAGAAGTGGAGATAAACTTAGTGAAGAGATAATAGAGAGCTTGAAGGTATTTTTGTCAATCGTGGATGAACTCTGGGATTAGACGTCGAGAAACATATACACTGATAACTACACGAAGAGAACATAAAAGACACGAAATGATCAGACAGATGGTGGTAAAAAGATCGAGAAGGATGATGCAGAATAATATCCAGCACGTCCACAGCATATGGACTACAGTAAGAATAAACTGAGTTAAATGGGAATCTGCAGTGACAGGCAGGGAGAGGGATGACAGGCAAGGACACAGGTATGAAAGAAGGGGTAATGACACTGACTAAGTAGGTGGTTAGTTAAGCGGCTTAGAAAACATGAGCGTTCAGTGTGTAGTTGCGGCGCTGCATTACATGGCATACAGAGACTAACGGAGTAATAAAAATGCAGAGACTAGGACAAGGTTAATGTTGCAGGATGTGGTTTTTTAGGTTATAAGAGAAAGAGAGGGAGATAAAATAGGCTTCAGATGGGTAATGGACATACGGCTCATTTTCCTTAGGCGCCTTGTCGGTGGTTCTCCTGCTTTAATGTTTTTCTGGTCCTATTTTTGCATCCCTCCCATCATCTATATTGGTAGGAAGTAGAGCTAGGATGTTGTTATTACTATAAACTTAACTGGGTAGCTTGTGATAAGAAATGCAACACTAACATGCAGAACTGATGATTTTTGTAAAGCAGTCCAAACCTGAGGTACTCGTATATAAGTAGGAAGGAGAGTCTGACATCGTTATCCCCTTAGAAGCAGCCGTCGACTTAGATACTTTGCTCTTGCTATCGCCGGGCCATT
Organism: Birgus latro; assembly: GCA_018397915.1. NCBI lineage: Eukaryota > Metazoa > Arthropoda > Malacostraca > Decapoda > Coenobitidae > Birgus > Birgus latro. The sequence goes on from JAGKTI010003255.1 coordinate 7,129, forward strand.
TTATTCATCACAGGGAAATTTCTTGTTTTCCGAGGGTTAAACGGTGAAACTGTATTCAGCCTCAAGGGGTGCCAATAAGTATTACACGCCTATCCAGCATGAACGTTTGAACCTTGGCTTGCGTCTGCTTGTTTACTCTGGCTAACCCTAGGCGATATTACCCGTTAATGGGAAACATGCAGAACTGTAAGGCTTATGAACTATCACTGTTAAAAATGAAGACTGTACTTCCTCATCTTTAGTAGCTTTCCTACATAGTGACCAACGGTAGCTAGCATGCTGAACCCTCCCAAGGTCCGAATTTAGAAACGTCAGTATCACTGAATAACTGAGTTACTGAGGGGCAGATTATTTTACGTTATCCAGTACAGCGAACGGCACCACACACTAGCCCATGTTTCGTCTGGTGGGACTCAAGGGATAGTTTTTGCTACAATTAAGAGGCAACCAACGATGAATTATGATGTCTTTTGACGTAATCGTGCAACTACCGGAAAACAAGTGAACATCTTTAACTATCAACTGGGATTTTTCAGGTTGGCTGCATACAAAGAACAGCCTGAGGCTGTGTTGCCCCTAACGAACCTGCTGGTGGCTTCCAAATGTAAATAGTAACATCGAAGCGCTGATAAACATATCGTTGACATTTTAGCAAGAAATGGTCAGCTAGGAACAGGTATGTGTGTGTACGACAATTATCATATAGTAAGGGACACTACTGTAGAGGTGTGACAGTGAGATCATCCTGACATTCTTCATGACACATACTGTATCAATTGTACCAGTGAAAGTTTCTTACGATGAAAATGTGTCAGCATTTATAACTGCTACATTGTCTGGTTGTAAAGTATCACAGTACGAATGAGACAGAAATGTGCCTATCATGCCATACCCGTTGTTGTCTGGTGGCTTTGGAGAAGTCAGCTGATCAGCTGATATTCTTGTCCATTCAGTTTCTTACGTGATGCAGCCTGGCTCAGGCGGTAGACCCACCACGAAAATTCTATTGTATTTCCGTGAAACAGTGGCGTCGGTCTCTCCTGCTGCAGGGTTCAATCAGTGGGGCTTTGATTATAGTGGGGAGAGATTGGGTGCCCCTCCTTCTCCTTTCTCCCCACCATCCTCATTTTCCTCATGTTTTTAAATCAGCAATTTCGCCAGAGGGTCCATCAGGAAACAGCTTCTTTGCTCTAGTTTTAAATGGATACATCATTGTAACTATTTTTTTATCTTTCATTTCTACTTCCAACCGAGAAAGTTTTTCGCTTGGTAGGGGTTAAGTTGCTTTCCTCAGGCTTGGAGTACACGAATTACTAATTAATGTGGCACTTAAAAGTAATACATCTTTATCATTTTCCTCCGGATTAATCTGAGAAAGCCCTCACAGATGAAACGCTAAATAAATCTTGGGTCCTTTCCCCGCATTTGGTGTTTTTCCTCCAATCAGCTCTTCTGTTTTCAAGATGTACTGCGTGTGCAAGAATCAATAAGCTTTCATTCTTTACTAAACTCTGGGCGTACGGGAATAAAGAAGCTGCGTTCTATGGATGTGAAACAAGAGGTCTAATTAACTACTTGCAGCCACCTACAAATACCGAAGACACTATACCTACTGTATATAAGATTCTTTGGAGCTCAGTCTAGTTCGAGGGGAGAGTTGTTTCACGGTCAGGTGATTATTATTAGCCAGTGCGCCAAACAAGGGAGTCTTTGTGCTCATCATCACATAAAATGGGAAAATTTAACGACGGATGTTAGCAAAAGGACTTGATACATTTTAGATTAGGCGTTAATGCTCTGAGGTGAACTTTATGTCAAGGTGTTAGTCGAGGTCCAGGTTAAGTTTATGCTCAGGATTTAGTATACAACCAAGTGACATTTATGGTAGAGCATACATAAATAACAATTTTGATCCATCAAGGGGGAACTAGTAAAGGTGTTCGTGGAAGTTTATGGGAGATTAGGCTCTGGGTTTCTATTGTGTGCAAAACCATGAATTATATGGTCGTACGCTTAAACAAAAGTTGTGGCACTCTACATCTGTGTGATAGGTGAGCTCCACAACTGGATTCCACAATTGTTCGTATGCATAATCACAATTGTAGCATGGGGTAAAACTGGCAATCCTGACGTTACAAAAAGAATGGTTTTTACAGTATAACATTATATTGCTTGTGTTTAAGAACGACTAAAAAAAAGCTTCTAGCACTTAACCTATTTCCAAGTAGTTCTGGCATTCAAAGATTGCATAGTTGTGGCATCCCATAACAGTGCATTCCACAGTTTGTTTAAGCATACGACTATTAATCTCTCAACGATAGGGAGTGAGAAGCAGTTTTAATGTCTTCTTTACGATGACATCTTTTGCACTGTTTCCTGGCTACTCCTGCTGCCAGATGATGAACCTGATACTGACCACTGGAGAGACCCTTCGCAGTGTAGGGTTTAGAAACTGTCTTCATATATCCCAGATTATTTTCACCCCTTGAATCCTGGTGGCGTTTTTTCATTCAGCTCAAGAAAGGCCTCTTGTATTGAAGGGGTTTGTTAGGTCTATATCTGACCCTTTCAGTTCTTAAAGTCTCTCCTAAGGTAAATAAAGTCGTCAGGAGATATAAAAAATAAATCAAAAAGATGTTCTCGGGCTCAGTGGGCTAAATGGAGGCTTTCTACCTCCCTCAGTCCCAAAGGGTGTGTTTGGAGCTGAAGGAACTCGGCAGGAGGTAGCCAGGATAAAAGTCGTCATCGCTCAGAAGGGGTGCATTTAGTCAGAGCCTAGCCTCACTGGGATACTTGGAGGTTCAGGATACTCTCGAGCGTGCTAGGAGTGTTAGTAGAGACCAGAGTTAGGGTGGGCAAAGCCAGTCCTCTTACTTTACACTGGCCCCCTCCCTTCTTCCTTTTCCACCAGAGCGTCCTGAGCGCTTGCAGTTTCCCTCCCTCCTGCAGGTTCAGGATTGCCTCCGAGATCGCTTTCGTGTAGGGGGAGCCTGTGTAGGGAGTTCATATCTAGGCCAAAAAGATCCTATTGACAAAAAGAGACTCCACTGTTGTTAGCCAGGCCAGACGGGAAAGCATACTTGAGGTTTCAGAAGAGCCAGGGAAAGGACAGGCGAGGAAAACAGCAGGAGTCGGAAAACAATATTCTACTTCGACAAAAAGCCAGGGCATCGGATAGGAATAAAGTAGAAGCTATGGAAAGATGCTGAACGATGCATGTGTAACTTCGAGACCATCGCAGACCTCAGCACTAATGACTGGAAAAAGAAAATTACTACAGTGTCATGCAGGCAAGCGGGTCATGGACTCAGATGAGGAGACGGACACTATGATATCTGGAAAAAATATATATGTGATTCAGTTCTTCCATGGCTGTCAGAGAAAATGAGGTGGGAGATTATTTATGATGTGGTGTGGTCAGAGAGACTGGTATCCACGATCAGTTAAAAATACGTGGTGAAAGAAGAAGCTATAAAAATGTTTGTGCAGACACGCTAAACGAGAAACCACTCCTACTGTACTAGAGTGGAATGTTTTGAAAGGTTGATTACTTCTCTTAGGCACCTTCTAGTCATTTTCAACACTATGCTTCAAAACTGATTGCGTCTACCAGCCTCAACCCCTTCACTATGAGTTCTTGTTCACTTAAAAAACAGACTAATCTAAGGGTGACAGGTTTGAAAAAAAATCACCACCATCATCATCATGGTCAAGGGGCTGATGAAGAGTCTAACCCCTTCACTACAAGGATCTTTTTAAAGCTGAAAAAATCGTCTAAGTTCCCACAGTATGAATGAAAAGGTTGTCACAGTGAAAGGGTTAAGTGGGTGTGCTTATCTTGGTGTGGGCGTGGTGAGGGCGTGCGTGTTACCTGACAAGTGCCCCCGCCCCTCTTCTCCTTCCACCACTTCCGCTTGAGGCCGTGCAGTTTGCCTTCCTCCTGCAGCTTCAGCACGGCGGAGTTGATCAGCGTGCGGTAGGGCGAGCCTGACGACACCGTGGCCACACTTTGACCCTCACTCAACAACACACCGCCCTGCCACACTCAGGTCACTAGCAACCAACTGCACACCTCAAACTAACACGTCTTTTTGTATATGAAATCAATATATTTATTTTTACACAGCAAGTACTGATAAAGATAACCCATTTACTGGAACTAGATGAAACTTGGCCACGTCCTCAATATGAACACTAAACCTTCTTTATGTGATCACTGAAGGACCACAGATTTACAGATTTAAAACAACTATCAAAGGTTAATTTTATCATAATCATATCCTGTAGCTCATATTTCTTGTACGGTAGGATTACACATTTTATCCATGCGATGAGGTGCGGTTGCAGTGACACAACAAAGGTAAATATTAATATACTAGAAATAAGAGAAGCATAACACTATCTTTACTGCAATTGCACAGCCAGTAAGCTGCAATGGAGCGATGTTATCTTCGCCTAGAAAATAAAAAACAGACTAAACTTGAACTTACTCTGAAGGGGAGAAAATGGCAGCTCTCGGACACTTAATATAAAGGGTAAAAGTCACATAGTTTCCCCTTCAGCTTCTACGCACTCTTCAATCGCATTCAAAGAACAGAATAAACTACATTTCATAAGCATGTCATTAACGACTATGTCACCTTCCTGAATCAAAATAAGCCGGAAGGAAAATCTTAGACAGTGTGGTCATGTATGCCTGGTTAAATGTATGGTAAACTAGTAAGCAGCTGAAGCTCTAGTTTCATCACCAACACGAATATTTTGAAACTAATGGAGTATTGTTCCATAATGAGTATTTAAATTAGTACAATCGATTTCATATTGCTAATTTCTGATGTATTTAGAATTTTTGATAGTCTCTCTGGGAGGTTTATGTGAAGTGGATCTATCTATCTATCTATCCAGCCATCTGTCTATCTGTTTATCTATCTATCTATGGAGACTTGTAATTCGTGGAGCTTGAATGATGTGTGAATGATTGTGTGACCTATCTCACTACACAGCTTTTATAATGATCCCACTTTCATGCCTTTTCCCTTCTTGTGCCTGGAACCCACTACATCCTGTCTTCAGATGCGAAAGGGGTCCACGATAATATGATGATAATTTACAACCAACACCAAAGTCAGAGTGATGCAGTGTGTGTGTGTGTGTTTTGTAACCTTACTATACATCAAGGTTAACCTGAGGGAAATGTGAACTATTATATTACGAGGCAGGATTATGTGCTGGTTTGGTACATAAATCTCTCTTAGCTTGGAATTCTCATGTATATCTTATTTATATGATTAAAAAGTTTGCCTCTTTAATTGTAATAATGTACTTATATTATCTTGCTTATTATCTGTAAAAGGTGTACTAAGAATGGAGAATATGGATGCAGTATATCTTCTTATACACTGAAACATATGAATCTGTAATATTTTGATCTACATTATGAAAAGTAAAGACATTATCGAACACCATCGGGAAAGAGGCAGTCTCAGTGATTTTTAAGTTTTATTCCAGCGCATATGTGGAAGGCCTTTCAGCTGGATTCATGGTAAATATCTAAAGCTTACCAAAACGCATGCATAAATCTCATGTTCATTAAGTATACATCCTCATGCAAATGCTAATATCAGATCTCGACCTTCAGCTAGAATTAACCTGGCTGAATATTTTTAATGTTTTTAGTCGGTATTATTACTTGATCTTCAGTGCAATGGAAAGCCTGCAATTCTCACAACTGATAATGCGAGAGTCCTGAGATGATTTTATGAAGAGGGAGTAAATGACAAATAGCTCGTGCACGTGCGGTTAGAAGCGAGGCCCAGGTTAAGTCGCTACAGCCAGGGAGATCATGTGCCAACGACTGACCCAAGTTGACGAGACTAAGAGAAGAATTTACGACTCCCTAAATGCATTCTGTTAAGCCTGTTCCTGAGCCGCTAAGCAGAGAGAAGAAAGGAGTCGTTTCTGACCTGGAGGAAGCGCAATACCGTAGCTTTTGGAGTCGAGAGGACCCCCCACCTGTGTCAGATCACAGTATCGCTCCGTAATGTACTCAATGCTAGAGGACTCCATCATGTAAGCGTACTGGCCGTCACCCTTCTGCACCCTCTTCACGCCCTCCTCGTTGGATTTAGTGTACACGCTGGGGTTCTGCGACTCCATGAAGCTGAACATGCGTTGATACGTGGGCAGCTTGGACGTGCTGTGGGAGTAAAGTTCAATTTTTGTAAGTAACAGATTATTACTGTTCGCGTAAGGTATGATAGGTTTATTGTCAGTAGCTATAGTTTTTTGTTAAAAGTGATAAATTTATTTTTGTGAGCGGCAATTTTGTTTTAAGTAATATTATTATTATTATTATTGCATTACTATAGGAAATATATTCTCTCAAGAGTGTAAACGAATGATAATTCAGTAAAAAGAAGCATATGATAAAGCTTGTAAATGTACGATCAAATACGAGATGGCTAATGAAAAATGTAAATGGAGACGTGATGGGTATAAATAATGACTAAAGTAATTTACAAGACGCTGGAATGCTGTTCTTATCTTCCTAGAGCGAAAGAATGTAAGGAATAAGGTGGTGTGGTGATCAAAGGGGAAAAACAGATGCAAGTCTCTTAAGAACGAATTACAGGCGAGGTCTTTGTATTCATCTCTGTTTCATTGAGTTCTAATTGATTGTAAGCAAGTTATTTTAAATGTACAAAGAACTTCCACAACTTGAGTACTGTAAGCAGCAAGTTAATACAGCAAAGAAATTTACACTTTCACAAAGAAAGCTGCTGATATGCAAGAAAGTGAAGGAATTGGCCTAGAGGATCTCATGACTGGTGTACAGCTGCTAAGAAGACTAACTAATCAGGAACAGATAACATTTAGACCCACCTGAAGAAAGTCCACGTTGATCCGCCATAGAGTGATCCATACTTGATCTTGGTCTGCTTGGCCAGGTCCTCGGCAGACTCTATGGGCGACTCCATGCGCTCCACGGTGAGGAAGGCGGCCAGGTTGGCGGTGTAGGACGAGATCATGATTAACGTGAAGAACCACCAGATGCCCGCCACGATGCGCGTTGACACCGCTCTGGGGAAGACCAACTACAGCTACAGGAAAAGTTTTGTATTTCATAAGTGTTTTTGTAATAGTCTTTAGCCTCTTTGGTAACCTGCATCTTTTTATGCTTCGTTCTTGTTGCTGTCACAATTTGCATCTGTAATCACTCTTCAGACACACACACACACACACACACACACACAGACACAGACACACACACACACACACACACAAAAGAAACCCGGTGAGATGCGACCCACACCAGTCTGTGCAAGTCCCGGAACTAGTACAAGAAATGTAATGATACTTTTTTGTGATGAAATTCAACAAACGTATTTCTAGCGATTTTAATTATTTGTTTGGTTAGGAAGGCTTCACTGATGATTTATTCAGTATCTTTAACATTTTTACAGAGCGAATAATGCTCTTTTGACCTATTTTGAAAGCTAAGGCCGTCCTCTTCATGTTAAACTCTGTAGGAAGATAATTAGAGTAAAAACATTCTGCTTCAGAACTTTTTCACTTTTACGTCTGTGCTCTTCAAATATTGATGAATCTCTGCCTCAGTCTCATTATTCTAATTCAAACCTTTATTTTAACAAGGTGTGGAATAAGCAGAATAGAAGTGTTCATCTTTACCAGTGATTCAACGGGGGAAAGAAAGCTCCAGGCACAACCATCCAATATCATCTTTTCCTGTATCGTAGGAAGTAGAGTGATGTTTGCAAAGTAAGTAGTGAACAGCCAATCAGTTCCATGTACAGTATACTCGTACGTCCTTCATAGCTTTATAATTTGGTCTCAGAAGGAAATAAAAATACACCGAATGCTTGACATGAAATTATTTTGCCTTCCAGTTCAAAATTGTAAATGCTGTATGAACTGTCAGAACTTGTAAATTTCAGTTTTTAATATTCTGACTTCGAGAGTTTCCTCCAAATGAATTGAATTGGTGCACAGTTCCCTAGCTATGAAGGGAACAGTCGTGGTATCTATTAACCCTATTAAATGCCAAAATTTCCCTAAGCTGCTATCGGTCTGCTCAAAATAAACAAATGATTCTACGCCAATAACAAAAATGTAAATAACTACATTCAGAAAATAATCAGGTACTGGTGGAATTATGACTTACTTTGGCTGCTGCTCGGTGCCCTGCTGTAGGAGGCTGCCCATGGTAAACCACAGCGAGTTGATGAGACTGTACTGGTTCTCCAAGGTTTTATTTTCCGGCTCACGACAGGAGAACGATGCAATCCACTCGTAGGGACTCAACCTGCAACAGAAAATGACAGACAGATGTGTAGAAATATCGTACATAATATATTGAAGGAATCCTGAATGATTAAATTAAAAGTGGATGATGTGAAAGTTTATTGCACAGTCGCACGGTGTCCATTACTAACATGGATTTTTCGTCTCAGAGGCACGACGAGTTTAGCATTGCTTTGGGTGAACTGTGTAAAACTTAATATACTGTGCGTGGAGAAAGACGATCATACTGCACAATTAACAGCACTTTTACAGGGTATACTTAACTGTACATTCTTTTTATTCTCGTATTGCCATGAGATGAGAATATACACTGAGGGAAGTGTGTGGGTCTGACCTGGCGAGAACAAAGAGAAGGAGGGAGACTCCGAGGTAAGCTGTGGCCATGTAGAGCCACACGTCCAGGGACAGAGGTTGAAGAAAGCTGAACAGGTTAGGCGGCTGTTTGGTAGGCTTCCGATAGAGGATGCTGATACCTGGTGGAGGAGAAATGGAAGGTATTTTTAGAAAGAAACTTGTATCGTTGCTGTGGCTGGAAGAAAAGTTTATAATAATATGGTAACAATTTATCGGGATCCCAGATTGATAGCGAAATAACGTCAAAATGAACTAGCCAAATAATACATAACGTTAGAAAAGTACTGTTAGTTGCTGATGATGCTGTTCTGTTACCTGGGTGGGAGTTGCAAGGCTTGGTGAAGGAGTCTGGAAGTATGTGTGTGTGGAAGAAGCGAAATCTGAAGGGGAATGTAGCAAAGGGTAAGGGTATGGGCGTTGAGAGTGAAACTGAATGGTCTGGAAATGGGAAACGTGAGTGACTTCAATTATTTAGATTGTGTGACTAGAATAATAGAGATTTAGAAGACAAGGTGCAAGATGAAAGGGAAAGTAGGTTGCAGATACACGGACGGCAGTGAAAAGGAATACCGCAACTTGGAATTTGTCGGAAGGACATATATCAAAAATGAGTTATCTGAGAGCAGCACTTGGCGTTGTTTGGAGAGATGGACAGAAAAATGCGGAAGTTACGGAGCATTGTAGTGTTGATATGGATGTGCTGGAGGGTGTTAGAGAAATATCCTGAGATGGTTTGGACATGCGGAGAGATTGGAGAATTAGAGATCGACAAGGAGGGCGTATGTTAATGAGGTGGAGGGAGAGAGGGAAGAGGGAGACCAAGAACGAGGTGTAGGGACGAGGCTTAAGAGGTAAATCATAACGGTATATTAATGAGTGAAGATGGTGTGAGTTGAAGGGAGGGTTGCCTGAGGGTGGAGATTAGTGTGATATGGAGGTGATTTGCCTGTAGCAACCTCCTACGAGATTAATGCGTCTAACTTTAGATAGACAGAGAGACAGGCTGACTGATAGATATAGATACACATAAATAACAATCTATCTATATATATATATCGTCATCAGCCGTTGAGGTCCACTGCAGTACCAGCCTATCCCTACCGAAGCAGGGACGATAGAGAGAGAGAGAGAGAGAGAGAGAGAGAGAGAGAGAGAGAGATGCATGAACATAAATAACTACAGACAGAGAGATAGATAGACGGATAAATCGACTGACAGTAGATAAATAGATAGATATAGATGAGCATGAATAACTACAGACAGATAGACAGACAGACAAAGATAGATAATAGATGAACATAAATAACTAGACAGACAGAGAGACAGACAAACAGACAGATAAAAAAAAAGCAACTGTGCAAAAGGAGACAGTACTGCTTCTCACACAACTCACTCTGCCAAACTTCACACTTACCGTACTGTACCTCACACGCTAGCACACATCACACTTTCACATCTCACACTCACACCTCACACCTCTCGCCTCATTCGGGAGAGCCTTCAGTATGGATAAAATAAAAAGAAATTCCACAGAACAAGCCCTGTCTTTCTGGAAGTAACAGCATTTTGTGTAGCTACCAAGGTTCATCCATGGCATAGTGAAGTCCACCTCCTGCTCCCGTTCGTATGTGATGGTCAGGTCACCGATGGCCAGATCAGCTTTCTGTGGAGAGGAAACAATCGCAGCACATTTGGTTACAGGGGGAAAAAAAAAGGCAGTGTCCAGATACATTGATATATTATACTAATGCAGATGAAATATAAAACAATGGATGTAGTATGCATGGCCCTAAACATAAGGGTTTCATTCTCTGTCCCACTTGACCATCTTGAAAATATTCACTTTGTCATTACCTCATCTGACCCTACACATCTTCTTAACCAGGCTCTTTATCCCTGCCTAACCTGGCTGTCCAGTCTTTTCTCACCTGGACCTAATTCAATTGTTCCTCCCTCCTTTCCTTTTCTATCTCAAACTTACCCTGCTGATGCCTCATTTGTCTGCCCTATCTGCCCAGTCCTCACTTGGTCTGGCCTTATCTGGTCCCTCCTCACCTAGCCTTACCTTACCTGACCCGGCCCCACCTGTCCCTACCTCACCTGGTCCTTCATCACCTAGTCCTCTCACCTGTCCCTCCATCACCTGGTCCTTCCTCACCTAACCCATTCTCACCTGACCCTGCCTCACCTGATCCTTGCTTCATCTGTCCCTACCTCACCTGGTCTTTCCTCGCATAACTCTGCCTCACCTGGTCCTACATCACCTTTCCCTGCTTTACCTGGTCGTGCCTCACCTGACTCAGAAGCTCCCCAATCATGCCGTTCCACCTGTTGAGCTTCTCGTCGAACTTGCCGTGCTGCCCGTCCTCTGCGATCTTGATGGTGTAGTTGAAACCCAGTAAGTTTGAGATCTCGTGTATCAGGTCCACACAGAAGCCCTCGTAGCGGTCGTTGCCTGTCATCTGCTCTGAGGTCTCGCGCAGCATCGTGTACGGGGCAGCCTTTGTAAACAGACCTGGGAATTAATACACACACACACACACACACACACACACACACAAAGTTGATAATTCACACATGCACGTATATGGAATAATTTACACACTCATGTACCACATATATGGAATAATTAACACAAAAACCCTCCCCCCCACACACACAGACATACACACACACACACACAAGGACATACAAATGCACGTGAACTATTTAGCATACAAGCAATAATTAATGTACACAGACCAATGAAATAATTAAGAGAAACATATAGACGCATTATTTAACGCATAAGATATTTAATGTTCAGAAGGCAATTAAAAACCCATGGACACAAAATAATGAACACAAACACAAGTGATTACCAGAACTTTTTGCTTGTTGTGTCAGATTGTGTAGAGATACCAAGTGCAAAGGTTAACACGTAATAATCCACACACATATGGCTTGGAGATCTCAGTACATGTTTTACAAAGACTCTAATCTGTAATGCGATTTTTAGGGAGCGTGACCCCGTCTCAGTGATTCTTGGGGGGGGGGTCAGCCCTCCTCCCAAAAATAAAAATGATCAGAAATAGAGGATTGTGAGCACATGGATTTTCAGTTAATGGGTATATACTGTATATACAGCAGGATTGGGTATGCAGTTTTCATGTGTTCTCTGAATGCACAGGAAGAAACTGCTCACCTACTTGATTTAATTATTTATTTTTGCTGTTGTCAGAGGACTACGTTTATCTCCTTATGGGAATCTCTCAGTAATGGGGTTCAAATCTCCTGACATTCCTTTATTTATTCGTAAGTAACAGGTACGTATGGCTCCTTAAGTTACGCCCAATCATATGTCAGAAATCGTTTGTAAGGTGATCCAGTTTCGTAGACTTACAATAAACTGATTTTTATTATTTTTTTCTAGAGGATACTCACAAGGACGCTGGAGATGATGAGTGTCTTGTTCTGAAGGCTCTCAACGATGCCCTGCTGCACCTCACTGTACGTGCGGGTGTAGTTGGCGCCACTACCGGGATCCCACCTGCCCGAACACCAACATGACAGTTATTCACACCAGCCAACACAATACAATCCTAGTAATCGAATCCTTCCTTCCACGCCAGTCCATCAAGCATACTAACTCCTTCATTACAGCCACTCCTCTCATCTCACACAATATAATTTCAGTGTTCCAGGCCTTCATTCCAGCTCAGTCCGTCTGATATCGCGATTCTCCCAAACTGTTCTTTATTCCAGTTTACATGATATAAAATTAATATTTCAGTCGTTCCCTCCAGCCCAACTTATCTCGCATTCTAAGACTTCTTCTACGGTATTAATTTTCAGTAATATAGCCTTTAGTATCCAGTTAAATATTCATCATACCTCAGTCAGTCCTTCTAACTTAATAATGGATCACATTATATTTCACTCCTTCTATTCAGTCAAATTCATCCACCTCTTAAGGAAAAGGCATTCGTTCCTACCAACAAAGAGAATGCAACCTTTTCACCAGAGTCTGTCCTTTCAGTCCCGTCACTAATCGCTCTCACACAGTCCTCTCTCCACCCCAGTCCATTCAGTCACTCCTACACTCACAGTATCGGCAAGCTGAGCCACTTTTAACACCGCTCGAACACTCACCGTCCACTGCCATTCTGAACATATCTGGTTCTAGCGGACGCAGGGATGCTTAGATAACAAAACTGAAAAGAAAGTGCCAGTAAGTCGTTTCTGTATCAAGAGCAATAGGCCATTTTAGAGCTACCATATTTGTCCAATTTCGTATCTGGATTAGTGTAACTGAAGACTGCAGAATCCTTTAACTATGACACACACACACACACACACACACACACACACACACACACACACACAGAAACTAACCTTCCAACTCGCTCAAGTCCATCCTTAGTGAGTTCTACAATGTCTAGTGTGACGTCACGCCTAAACCCTTCCGTGTCGAACTTGATGAGGCCCGTCAGTCCACTCACCTGCACCTGGGGGGGGGGGGGGGGCAAAGGTAATAATTAGGAGCAGGGGGGTGGAGGAGTGGGAGGGGGGACTAGGAGTTTCAAGCAATTCAATTTTCTGGCATCACCGATATAGCTTAGTTCTTGTTTTTCCATTTCAGATTCATAGAGCTGATTAAAATAAATTCTTAGCAAAATTCCTCACATTCTGATGCAATACAGTAAAGGAAATGTATTTAGAAATTTCCATATATGTGTATCTGATTTACTTTTTCCTCGTTAATATAATCTTGAAATGTTGTTTTGCAGCAATTTTTGCGTGGGATTTAAACACTACAGGACAATGTACCGCTAAGCATAAATTAACATTATATCTTTCTGTTAATATCTGGGCGTGCACTTTAAAAACCAGAGCAAGTAAAAAATAATGTGCAGTTACCAAAGTCATTACGATAATCCCATAGGTGTTTTTTTTTTTTTAAATTCAACACACTTTGAAATATATGCAGAAAAAATTAATTACTTCATTCTTGGGTTAGTTGGGGTATCTTAGAAAATTTTCATGATGGTGGCTCCCTTCGTTGGACATACACGCAGGGGTGAACAGAAAACCTCCCTAATTCCAGCGGTAGATACAACTGTTGTTCATAAATCAACCGGGTCTGACAAGGCGGAATAGGTTACATTGTGTCACTATCAGTAATGTCACGCCTCCTACTGCTATATCACCGCCTTTGGACAAATCGCCGTCAGTAACACCTCGCTTGATGCTCATAATTACTGTATATTTTTCACCCTCTTCTCCCTCTGCCATTACCACATACCTTCCTTGTTATTTGGTTGGCATGATCATGTACCCGCTATGTTCACTCAGTCGCCATGCCCACGTACCCACTTAATTGCCACGCCCACGTACCCACTTAGTTGCCGTGCTCACTTACCCACTTCATGTAATTGATGAGGGAGTTGCCGTGTACCCAGGTGAAGTCTCCGTCACACTCGAGCGGCGTGACATCAATGTGGCGGGATCGGTCCAGGTCGTCCAGGGCCTTGGCGAACAGCTGCACCGCGTCGTACATCAAGGCCACCTCGGTCTGGGGGAGAGGCAGGAAGGCACGGGGTTAGGCAGGAAGAAGGTAGAAGAACAGGCAGGGGTTTAGGGGGGAGGGAGGAAGGAAGTGAGGCAGGGGGAGGCAGACGAGGAGGAGAGCCAGGGGGTCAGGGAGGAGAGGAAGGAGGAAAGTAAGGAACAGAAGCACTACGTCATATATCACGGCCACTTCTGGCTAGGAAGGGTCTAACAGGGGCAAAGAAGAGGATCAGGCAAGGGAGAAGCGAGGCAGAAGGTGAGAAGTCTCAGGCAGGGGGAGGAAAGTAGGCAAGGCAGAGGTCATACAAGGGGTCGAGGCAGGGTAAGGCAAGGGGCCAGATAAGCTAATCTAAATGCTTCAGATAACTGGTAAATCAACTTGTTTCTTCATAGCAATCTATTATTCGTCTACAGGAGCTTGACTCATTCAATAATATACAGTTATTTTGCATGGATATTTTTGTGTTGAGAGAGCAGGGCACAGAGCACCGTACAAAACTTCTGGTGGATCAAAATTCACAATATATCTACAACAAATTTACAAGATAATAGCAAGCAACGTTTACATCTCTGGGGCCTCTGTGTGCCTTCACCCACTCAGTGTAAAAGATGAGGCCGTAAATGTAAATGATTCAAAACTTGTCTATACCATCTCGCTCTCACGTGTTAAAAATACAAGTTTAATTGCTGAATTCTTAAAACAGAGAGGGCGAAGGTGCAGGTAAACCCAAACTTCTACTTACGTGTAATTAACTCCCTTCATCTGTAAGACGTGATATTTATTCTGTTCTTGCTCTATCATTGTTATTTTATTCAGCTCATGATTTGTTATTATTATATCATTATTCTTATTATTATTTTCATTATTATTGGCTTTACATTTATTTATTAATTCATTTATATATAACTGGAGAGGCAATAGCAGGCTGAACGGGGTTATGAAGAGGGCAATGCTTCACCCTAAGAATCCTATGACACTTTAAATTTTATTCCTGCTGCATCCAGACGATTTTATCAATCTCAGGCAAGATTTCTCGTTATACATAATCCCCCTTATCAAAAAATCACCTCTGAAATGAACAAAATCGTCCGTAGCTATGAAAAAAAATTAAGTAAAGCATACAACACTGAACTAATGAGGCTAAT
>JAGKTI010003255.1:46495-59100 GCA_018397915.1 Birgus latro
AAGATGATGATGATGATGATGATGATGATGATGATGATGATGATGATGATGATGATGATGATGATGATGATGGTGATGATAATGATGATGATGAATTTAGCACTCATGAATTAATGAATACGAAGCATACTTGTGGACGGAAGTGTCTAAAGGAAGGAACGAAATGCTTCAAAATTTCCGTTTTTGTCATTTTTTCTTTCATTCTTTCCGCATCTTACCCATCCAGTCATAAGAGAGAAAAACTGGATTGGCATCGTTATCATTAGTAGCGATGATAGTGAATGCAATACCAATGATCTGTTTACACCATGAAGTCTGTATTTTCGAGCACTTTTTGTAATGCTGAATTCTAGGCACTGAAATTCGTTAGCAATTAGCAGTAAATTTAAGACAGTGCCCTTGACTTTTATGGGTAAGCAGTTATAAGTGGCATACGTTACTTCAGAAGGAAAAAAACTGAGTTCCCCCTCAAGTGAAAGTGGGGCTATTGAAGGAACAAACTTTAAGAATAATATTTTCATTATCATCATTAGTATCGTTAGATCATCATCATACAATCACATCATCACTACCACAACCACCACCACAACCACAGTCATCGTCATCACCATCATATAATCACCCCATCATTACCACAACCACCATCATCACCACCATCATATAATCACATCATCATTACCACCACCACCACCACCACCACCACCACCGTCATCATCATCATCATGTAATCACATCATCATTACCACAGCCACCAACACCGTCATCATCACCATCATTATCATCAAATCATTCTCATCATCATTACAAACCAATGACAGCTTCCACTCCAACGTGATCTAAAGTATCTTGGACAAACACAGCCATGCTTCCCTAATGAAAAGTTACATTCAGACAGCCAAACCAGAACTAATAGGAATCCTTGGCAAGCTGCGTGTACTTCCTGGAAATGAGAGGACGGCTCTACAGAACACCGCTATGCCCTCAAAAGCCGAGACTCTGAATAATCTGGCCCGGTATTTCGGTTCATCAGAGCTCGACTTCGTGACTGGAGTGGATGCACCGCGCGGGAAAATCGGGGTCTGAGGCCGTGGTAACTCGTCCGTGCGAATGATCTGGCCACAAAAGCAGAGGCAAAAGATGAGTTGTGGAGACTGGCAGGGGAGAATATTGAGGCTTTAAATACTGATGGGCAGGTGATAATTACATTCAGTCCGCAAAGGTGGAAAGTGTATTGGAATATTAGTTGACAGTGCTGACTTTGGCCAGTATTCTCGTCAGTTAAAGCACATCAGCACCTTTTCCTAACTGATTTATTTTGTTTATTACACCTTACTGCAATATTCTGTGTTACTTAAATTCTTCTGGTATCTCCACATTCTACATAAATAGCTTACAAAGGGATATTAACCAGCCGTATCCAAAAATAAATCGCTGAGATAGGAGTGGTAGGCAGCCTCCTAAACCGACGAGAATACGAGCCCTGGTCTGAACACTAAGATAGTAAATTCTGACAAGCAGTCTATTTCTAGGCTGACCTAATATTCTCACGATGGCCAAAACAGGACCCCCAAGAAGGCCAGTAGCAAGAAAATGGTCAACGAAGTCAGTTTAAACTCTCTGCCTCTCACTTCCAGGGCTTTTCCTCACGCTAACAAAACTGCCTACTTTTAGTCTCAGTTTTATAACTATTCATACACGAGAGAAAGAATGGTCTGAGGCAGTAAGACCATTGAAAAGCGAGGACAACGATGAGGGCAAGGCGGTCGGACTAAAGGGAATATTGAATCCTGTGGAGCGTCTTATTTGGAAGCGTAAGACTAAATTATCTCTAGTAAATAGTAAAGGAATTAACATACAGAATGAGAAAGAAAAGGGGAAGTATTATGGATTATACAAAGCAAACCTAAATAACAGGGATAATAATAATAATAATAATAATAATAATAATAATAATAATAATAATAATAATAATAATNCTAAGTAACTGTTCTGCTGTCTTTCCTGTGGCTATCAAAAAACACTGAAAGGCGTAGCAGCATATCAAGAGAACCAGGAACGAGCTAACCATGAGATAGAGTCATTGTAGGGAAAAAGAAAGTTGGACAGGGAGGTCTGCGGGAGTTGCACAGGTTGAGTGTATAGTAATAAAAACAAGAAAGTTAGTTTGCGATAAGTAAAAGACAGTGCAATAACTTACATTTTTCTCTTCACCTATAATTCCCACCAAAGGCAAAAATACTGGTAAGTCCTGTATCCTTTAAGAACAAGCTTTATGTCCTCCAGAAACGTTCCCTAACAATACCATTCTTCATTTCCAAATCACCCTTGAAAAACTGTAACACTAACACGGCACTCCGTCCCTACAGAACGTATCCCAGTAGTTTCATCACTTCACTTCGCAGCATCAATCCAATCTCATATCCTCTTGCCACTAGGTCTATGAGATCATTATCCTATAGACAAGGGTTTCGTCGCCTGGAGAGAGAAAATCCACACAAGACAGATGATTTGCGGCGATGGGTGGCGAGATGGTCATAGATGAGTGAATGAATTGGCAATCAGATGGTGGGATTGTGTTTTGAGAGTGAGGCTGTGATCTAAGAGTAGGATTGTGTTCTGAGAGAGAGAGAGAGAGAGAGGTGAGAGAGAGTGTTCTAACAGTGAAAGTATGTTCTGAGAGTGAGGTTGTGCTTTGAGAGTTAGACTGCGTTTTGAGAGTGAGACTGTGTTTTGAGAGTGAGGTAATATTCTGAGTGTGATTGCTGAGAGTGAGATTGTGTTCTGAGAGTGAATCTGTATTCTGAGATATACAGATATTATATGTACATTCGATATATAGATGGCATGTACCGCTTTAAATAATCAAAATATGTCAAAAGTTCATTATTACGGCATATAGTCTTGTTCACGTATTATATCGCTGGTCTTGCGTCTGGTAAAAGTATAATATATTGTATGGAAAACGGATATCCACCTTTTTAGAACGAAATTAAGTCAAGTTTAAAGTAGATGCCTTCTTTATATTTAATCCATCCATCTATATTTATATCCTTATGCATATCTATCTACTTAATATGTCTTTTTCTAACTACCTATCTGTTTATCTGTTTACGTATCTATCTAGTAGAATTAAACGTGAAAAAAAATATGACGGTTTTCATGATATCTGTTTCGCTACTGCATATATCGTGGTTCACATTCTTCGAGCAGAAACTAAGTAAAATATATAACTGATATCCTTTTTATAGCTGATCCACGCACATATTGAGAACAGAAAAATAACGAAATATCTGACTATAACAAATATTCTGTTGATGCGTTGTAAAGCACCACATATACAGTAAAGCGGATTTCCTATTGATATCTGGTCTAAATTCTGGGTGGGAGAGGGACGCAGGTCAGAGTCTGAATTCATTATTTTCTCTTCACGGAACCTATCTTCAGTGAGTCTCTTCTTTGTAGCCCGAAACGTTTGAGTAAATACAGAATTGCAGCTCTTACCTGTGTCTCTCCCAGCCAACATTTCCACTTGTCGTAATGGATCACCTGCATATCTGTTCTACTTTCTATGTCCATGTTTATATTTTGGAAGTAGAAATAAACATAAAACAAATCCTTTTAAAATTTTCTCTAGTGACGGCAGAGGAAGGCCAGAAGCTCGCCCGCCCCCTCGACATGGCCGCAAAAATCCCATCTGAATACCAATATTGCTTGATATTTTGGGGTAGGAGTGAAGTAAAATGCAAAATAGATGACATCTTCATATTTTATAACCCGTCCCCGCCCCGGAGGGGCTAGGAGACGGATGTTGTTTTCACTCGGTTTGTCTGTTTGTCCTGTCTGTCTGTCTGTCTGTTAACAACTTTACGCGAAAACTACTTGTGCGATTTTAACTAAAATGGCAGAGTTGATGGGCCATGAGCTTCTGATCACCTGATTAAATTTTGGGCCAAATTGGGCCAAGACCCAGGCTGTAGGCCCAAAAAATGTGAAATAAAATCGCTTTCTCGTCATAATTCCTTTCAAATTCGTCATATCGATATGAAACCAAAATATAAAAGTGCATCTTTCAAATCTTCATCCTATATCATGCCTCACTACATCAGGGGGTCACCCCCCAGTTAGCAGTAGGGGGGTCAATGTCAGGTGGGTCGAGTCTAAGAATTTAAAATGGGTATTAAATAATCAAATTTCACCCGATTTACTCCAAATTTGATATGTGACATCATTGATTAGATTATCCTGTTGTGTCTATACGTCAGCACTAAAATGAATGCCGGGACGGGTTTGCTGTGCCTTGGCACCGTTGCTTGTTTAATCATATTTCTGAGTGAGAAATAACAAAATGTATTATGGATCACATACAACGGATCTCTTCGTGATATTTGGCCAATTACCACATATTTTTTTCAGGTTGATATATCGCTGGTCATAAAATATTGTGTCGGTGTCCTCTTGATATCTAGTCCACTTATATCTTATCGAATGGAAGGAAAGTAGAATATAAAAGGGATGTCCACTTGATATGAATTCGTCCGTGTATTTTTCGGCTAACTCCACACATCGTCTGTTTCCCAGCCTCTTCAGGTAAAACGTATAGCAGATAACCATCTTGATATTTCTGTGCATTTACTATATCGCCGCTCATATTTCTGGGGCAGAAAATGAGTAAAATATAACTCACATGTCCCCTTGATGTTTGATCCAGTGGCGTAGGAGGAGGAGGAGGTAGAGAGGGAGGGGAGGAAAACCAGCAGCCGGCCCAAATATCTCGCATCAAATTACCTCTAGCCTGAATACCAATGTTGGCTGACTTTACTTGGTTATAAATCAGAATATACAACGAGTGGTCTCCATTGCTCTTGATTACCTTATTCATTATACTAACTCGATCCCCTGTCAGCTCCCTACCCTTGTTAAGTAAAACGTATAATAGATTTTCTTCTCATAGCCTATTTCTGTTTATTTACATCGTCATCGGTCGTGTTTTGGAGAGTAGAAAATGAAGTAAATATAAAGCAGATATCCCCTTGAGAATCGAGTGGCGTCGATGGAGGGAGAGAGGGAGAGACAGTCAGCAGCCAAACCAAATATCTCGCTACAAATGTCTTTTAGTCTTCTGTGGGGTAGAAGCAAAGTAAAGCAGAAAGCAGATGTCCCCCTTGATATCTGGTCCAGTGGCGTCAGAGAAGGGAGGCAGGTAGGGACAGCCAGCAGCAGCCAGCTAGCCCAGGCGTGTGGCCACAAATATCCCGCCAGAATACCAATGTTGCCAGCTAACTGTTTGCCCGCGGGTGATGGCCTACACATTTCACCAGGCCAGAGGGATAGGCTGTCTCAAGGCTCCATCTTTTTCACCCAATCTGGCCCGCCGCTATTGAATTCGGGAGTTATGGTGATGTTAGCAACCCGGGAGAAACGGCGGTGCTCCTTCCGCTGCTTCAAGGACGAAGATTCATGGGCACTGAGATTAGAATTCGCGGGTCGTATTTAAGAGCTCGGGGATCGTAAGTAAAAGTTCTCTGGTCGTAAGTAAGGGTTTTGAGGTCATAACCAAGAATTCACGGCCGCATTACTTCAAGAGTTTCGTATGTATTATGGAGACCAATATTTTTGTCTATAATGTGTCTCAAACCCTAAAGACATGTTCCTAAAGTATTACAGTCAAGCGGTTTTGGATATTACTTCGCTGACTTGGAGCCCATGACGAATAGAGACATTATAAACCGTAACTATAGATATCAACCGATCTAGCCTGCATAATGTGACAAAAATTCCCTCTCCCACTGCAGTTTGGTTGCTGGCCAAGTATAGTCGGATTGCAGGGTCGACTCAGCAATTATCCGAAGAGTTTCATTCTTGCCTCATATCTTAAGCTTGTCGAATTTAAGTAACCACGGCATAATACATTCTGGGAGTGAAAGCCTACTGCAATAAAAAAATATACTGAGTTTTCGTAAGTCTAATATTTTCATGATCTCTTGATTGTCGAAGATCGATAATATTACTGGCCCTTCACGCAGATAAATTCTATGGGTAATATCCGGAACTTGCTAAGGCCATCGTAGTAGTGTAGCTCCGTGTTCAGCTGCAACGTGAACTCAGTGGACTGCTGGCTGAAGCTGCCCTTTTTCTGGGAGTTCACAATTCTTTAGTCGGGGGTTAGGGATGTCAATGAGGGACGTTTGTATAATTTGGCAGTGGATCCGCCCAGTTATATCGGTGCCACCAAGGGAAGGCGTCTCTCTCCAGCACCGTGATCGCAGGATGTAAAACAGAAGCACGGGTCACCAATACTTTCTTGCAGCTTTAGTAAAAATTTCGTAAACCTAACACCCTGTATACCACGAAGTCTTGAGGTTTATTCCTACTATTGCCAGACTTTTATTTAATTTAGGAGACCCTCTGGTAGTCGTGTGTTTCATCCCTTCAGCGAGAGGAAGTAAATTTCATATTATTCTCGCTGATGCAAAATAACTGACCTCAGTATTGGAGAGTACCCCAACAGTCGAGGGGTTAATGAAGGCTATATAAGGACTCCTCAGTTTAAAAAGTATCTCCTGGACTGAAAAGGCTTTCTGAGGATAGCAGGGAAAAAAGGTCATTGTTTGGAAGGTGTACGTGAAGGCCTTTTCTAACCCTTCTAGTTTTAAAAGTCTATTGTAAGGTGAAGAAAATCGTCAGTAGATAAGGATAAAGTAAAGCTTCCGCCCTCGTTGAGAAGAGGTCATGATGAAGACTGACCCACCAGCAATATCAATCGGTGTCCTGCGACTTGTTTCAAATTTTTTATTAAAGCAAAAAAATTAAAAAAAGTCCTCACAGGTTTTCGGAAACTGCTAAGTGACTAGAGATGCGATGGAAGAGAGATGGAGACAGATGAGATAAGGAGGGAGGAAAGGAGGGGATGCGAGGGGAGGGAGGAGGAGAGATAACGTGAGGGGAGATGGAGGGAATGGAAATAGACGGAGGGAACGAGGAACAAGGATGTGTTGTGACAGCTCTCGGAAATTTAAAGACAGTTTTTGACAGACGCTGTGTGAAACGAAATTGGGAGAATTCAGTAATACATTGATGTTTTATTTTGTAACCAACCCCTGTGAACCAAGATTATTAGGAAAGAGAATATGAGAGAAAGGAAGGTGGAATTTACACATGCGTACTTCCTTGCCAGTGTGTCGTTGGGCGAGCGAGGGAAAATTATGACCGAATTCGCTTTAATGGAGATACCAGACTCTGCAGGAAACCAGTCACTGATATAACATGCAAATGGTGATGACTAATTACAACTTCACAACAAGGCAATTACGATCGAATATGGCATTTAAAGAATGGACAATACTGAAAAGAGGCCTTTCAAAATGGTTTTAAAAAATAACAAAAAGTGGAATTCTAAACAATCACTTTAATTTACGAGTAGACCTGGAACTAAGAGTCGTATTCTCGTAGCAAATGAAGGCTCCCAAACACCTCTTCCTCAGCGATTTATTTTTTGAAATGGTTGGTCAATATCTTTCTGTACAGTTTTTATGCAGGGTATGACGATATTGGAAGGATTTATACAACACAGACTTGGACAGTACGGCGTCATAAGTAAAATAAATCGTTTAGGAAGAGGTGTTAGGGGCCAGGCTAATCTGTTTTCACGGGTAATCAGACTTTTCATAACATAATAGGACAGTAAGAGGCAATAATAAAAATAAATCACTAAGGTAGAGGTGTTAGGGGTGTTTCCTTAGCAGACAAGGATGTGGGGTTAAGTCTTATAGTTCCTCCATGTACAGTACGCGTTTGTGTGGCCAGGCTAATTTGTTTTCACGGGTAATCAGACTTTCCACATTGAGGTGTTGTGGCCGCGAGCAACAGGGCGTCGTGGGGAAATCATATCTGCATAAACCAGCCCCGTCACCGTCGCTCTTCATCATGGTGGGACGGGGTGGCCAAATTGCCTTGTGCCACCTCAAGACCACACCTCAGCCCACTCCTGCCTCACCTACCCTACCTGGCCTCCTCACGTGTGCTGGATGGAGGGGAGTGGGTATGAGTGTGGATGTGGGTGTGCGGGGGGGGAGTGTGTGTGTGTGTGTGTGTGTGTGTGTGTGTGTGTGTGTGTATTTGATCAGTGTGTGTGATGTAATTGCATTTGTTTTACGTGTGTGTTCTAGTATGTGCATGTGGATTGATAAACAGACTGAAATTGAAACTGCAATTGGAAAGGGGTGGGGTGAGTAAAGAAATAATAGTAGGTTAGTAACGAGGAAATTATGAAGGTCATTTATCCTACAACTGTGATGATAACGAGTATGATAAAGAAATGTTTTGCACGTGAAGTCAGACAGTCATGGTTGAATACAGAAATGAGGAAACATTTTTAGAGATGCTATGTAGGCTGCAAAGAGACATTTTTTGAGGATGATGCATTGCTGAAGTATGAAGCCTATTACTTTTAACATCTGACAGCAACAAATTCGTCTGCCGCGACCTCATTTACTCAACATAGTACAATTTTTTTCATCTTGAGCGAAATATTAACAGGCAAGGGATTATACCTGGTTTTAAACAATTATGAATTCAAACATACATAGATCATGAAGGGGGGGACAAGCATTTATTTTTACTGATTTTTTTGCAGTTATTCAAGTGCCTGCAACAGCGCCCCCTGTGACCCCGATATGAGTTGAGAGTAAACAAAAAAAAGTCATCATGAAATATTATCCCGGCTTTCATTAGCTAATGGCGAGAGCGAAGTTGTAAAATCTTGTTATTGTTCCTTTTAGCCATTAACCTCTAGCAAACGACTTTCAGGTGAATTGTGAAATGGGCTTCCAATACCGCCGCTTCGGGTTTTTATCGGCAAAATACAGCGGCGTGAGCGAAACTCTTGCAAAAAGGGAGATTTGTGTCTTTATACATCAAGATGCAATTCCAGCGACAATACTCCATGTTATCCAGACACCACTGTCGTGTCTTTATATACACAGATACAATTTTACTGGCGACAGTCTATTTATCCTGGAAGTGTTGTGGCGTAGTGCAAGGCCTCGCATCCAGAAGTTTGTGCTATTTGGGTTTAATGTATACTTCTGAGGAATGGTGGCACTGGGACAACACACAATTCGGCAGGGATGAAATGACTGTATGTGAAATGTTACAGTACAGGTAACACGAAATTAATTGAGTACAAGTTCGTTTCGGGGAGCTAGTCTGCATTTTTTTTGTCACATATTCTAGCCTCATCTTAAGGTATCTGTGACTGCAACAACAAAATTAGAGGAAGATTTTATTTTCAGGGTAAAGTTATAATGACTATGGAGATAAATATTAACCAATGTTTCGGTATCACGCAGACGCATATCCTAAATGTATTGAACAAAATGTATGATATCTAAACCTAACATTGATCTCCCAAAAAGATCATTATAGCTAACTCGAGGGGATGTCACAGGGAGTAATTTTTCTGCACTGGGTTCATAAATTTTTCTCAAGGCCAGCAACATGCCATACCCAACATGATATATCCTTGTTGTTGCTATTATATTTTACCACATGAATAGCCACATCCCAAGGCAAACGGTGGGTTAGCTGGCATGTTGTGTGAGAGAAACGAGCAGTAACCCCTTCTCTTTGTACCCCATGAAAACCACAACAGGTGTGCCCGAAAGTAAGACATCGTCCGTATCAGATTAGTAAATGTATATACCGTACATATATAAAGAGTTAATAATAATTTTTAATATATCGATATTGTACTGTGATTAAACGAAACCCGATACAAAAAATAATTAATGACTGAATTGGCAAAGAGTAATCGCGATGACTAAATTTGATACTGGTATTGCTGAGCTTGGGCCTTGATCCATTATTCTGGCTTAAATCAGACTGGTTTACTAAATTAAGGGAAATCCCTGTCGTTAAAGAGGTAAATGACGGTATTTGAAATTGAACTCTGACCTGATACATCCTCTTCTCAAACTCAAAAGTCTATGGAACGCATTCTCGCGCACTTTTTCCTTGACGATTTCTTTCTGCGTCTTGTACAGAAATGTATATAAATGATATGTTGTAGTATGCAAAATAAATCGCTTAGGTAGAGGTGCTAGGAAACATAAGCAAACGAGAAAACGAGCCCTTCACTCATACAAAATCCAATTACTCACTTCACCTCCAGTGCACCCCTCCCCGCGACACCACGCAGCCCTAGTTCACATTACAGTTCACTCATGTCTCTTGCCATTAATTACTGCAGGGGTAATTAGTACGCGTCACTACTAACGCTTCCCTTTGCATACTCCAATTTTTCTTCCCTCGCGAAGGCCATTTTCCACTGTCACTGATTTAATAGGAAGTCATCAACTGCAAGGTATAGGTGTGCTTCTGTTTATTGTCCGACTCGTCCAAATATTTTATCATTCCACTCACTGTTAATTTGCTCCCAGGGTCACCAAAACTGTTTACTCTTACTTCCTGTTCCTCTTCGGTTCATTTCTCTATCACTCCTACTTGCCTCTCCCCCCCCCTCTCTTTCTCTCTCTCCCTCTCTCTCTCTCTCTCTCCTTTTATCCTCCTTGCCTAAATTTCTTCCTGCCTTCATCATTCCTGACACGTATTCTTGTCACGCTCCCCTCCCCTGTTCTTTCACTGCCTTTACGTCAACACCCATTTTACCCTGTCTTTCTTGGCCCTATTCCTTTTACCCACCTCCCTCACACTGACTATCTTCGTTATTTCCCTTCTTTCTCCACTTTCCTAGCCTCTTCTCCCCATCACCTTAGCACGTCCTAAAACCTCTACAACGTTCCAGCCTTTCCCTCAAGAAACTTCAGACCACCCCAGCTCTTCTCCTGCCCCTTCTCTTTTTCAAGCCTAACCTCCACAGCCTCCACTTTCTTCCCTCTTACCTCTTACAGCACCTTCCCCTTTCCTTTACCCTTTCCATCCTCCCCTTTGCTCCCCGTACCAACCTCCTCCCACCTTAAGCAGTCCTACCTACCCTATTTTCCACTGTAACAAATCAGCAAGACATCAGGAGCAAGAACACGAAAACGAAAAGTACTGTAGAATCCACTGTTTTCAAGGTATTCATTGTAGTGGACCATCCATTCACTTACACATAATTCTCCGATGTTACTAGCCTAATCTGATGGCCTAACTTGTGAAGGGAGGGGTGACTAAAGGATTCCCAGGCATTTTTGTCCCTCCTCTGTTTACGTAAATGAAAATTGCAATGCGCTGTTTTATATCTATATGCTTTGGGTACGGGTGACTCAGTCAAAGTGAAAACGATATTATTTTCTTTCTTATTTTTCTTCAAGCTAATATTACTGTACACGACGTTCTTACTCAGGTTTGGAAAGGCCTCTGGCACTCAAGTAGTTAGGAATAGTCACCCATTATCACTTCAGCACGATTACAGTCCTTCAGTTTCATTCTGGCTGTCATTAGAGGATCATAATTAGCTCTCGATAGACCTTTTGTACTCAAGGGGTAAAAGTCTCGTATCTATGGCTTACATTAACAAAAAAATATACAGTTCCTCTAAACAATTAATATAAAATGAAAAATAAAACAAAACACCCATGATAAAAACAAAAGAACACTTCCCCTCGCAGAATTTTCCCCGCCACTCGTGCTCATAACACGCCTCAGTCACACAGGAATATTCCCCAAGTCAGGGAAAATACGGGGCTGTCGAGAACAAGGTGGAAGAGGGGCCGGGACGCTGTTAGGGGAGGCGGGAGTGCAGGGAGAAATGGTGGGGAAATCTGAGGTGTGGGAACTGTAATGTTAATGTGTAGAGGGCGTGGGGGAGCAGAGGAAGAGGGAAGAGGAGAATGGAGTGAATAGGAAGTGGGAAGGGAAAATGGAGAGGAGAGAAGGAGGAGAAAGTAAATATGGGGGAAATTAAGGTGTGGGAACTGCCTTGTAAATGTGTGGAGTGTGAGGGGAAGAATACGAAGAGGATAGGGAGAGTAGAGAGAGAAGGAGAGAGAAAGAGGTGATTAGGAAAGAGAGAGGAAGGAAAAAGAGGGGAAAAAAGATGAGACGAAGCACTGGGGTAAGGTGAAGTGTGGGAACTGTAATGTGAACGTGTGGGGTGAAGTGTGGAGAAGAGGAGAGCAAGGGAGAGTAGAGCAGAGGGAAAAGGAAGAGGAAGAGGGAAGGGAAAGTTGAGAGGTGGAGAGGAAGAGGAATAGAATGGGGAAAAAGGAGAGATGAATTAAAGATGAGTAAAGGCAGAGAGGAGAAGGTCAAGATGGAGCAACCCCTAGGAGTGAAGGTATGGAGAATAAAAAAAAAAAAATAGAGAAAGATGAAAGAGGAAAGTGGTTAGGAGACGAAAAGGTGTGAGGAAAATGAAGATAAAAAAGAAAATAATACAAGAGCCAAGGTAAGGCTGACGAGAAAATAAAGGTGTTGAAATGCAAGGTGAGAATGCTATTACAAGAGTGTGAAGAGCAGGTAACAAAGAGAAAGAGGAAGGAAGGGAAAGAGAAGAGAAAGAAGAAGAGGGATGTGGAAAGAAGCAGAGACAGAGGATGGAAACAGAGGGAAACTTATGAAAACGTAAGTGGGGGAAAGTTATGGTGAGGAAATTGTGTGTGTAC
>JAGKTI010003256.1:0-11694 GCA_018397915.1 Birgus latro
ACAGTATATATATAAGACTGTGTGTGTGTATGTCATGGATTTTGATATAATAATTTCGAAAGATGATTCAAGGGTTCATTTTGCATAAATAATACAGCATTAACTTGGGCCCAATTCTTGACTCCTACAGATGGCTGAAAATAATCTCCCTTATAATTCACCCGTGAGATTATCGGTAATTTTAGCTCCATAATGTATGAAATTGGACCACTGAGCTCTATAATATGGAGGGGCTTTCAGGGTAGTGTTGTGATGTGTGATAATGGTGTTGTCATGTGTGATGACTGATGTTTTGTGTAATGTGGTGTTGTGTGATGTGGTTGATATTCTTTGTTGCAGTTTCATGTTGTGCTGATGTACTGTATAAGCAGATGGTGTTGTGGTATGCAACTAACGTTTTGTTTTGCAGCTCTGCTTACGACGGAGGACGGATGTCGCCCTACCGGAGTGACCACCGCGGACACTCCACTGCCAGCAATGGCTACTCCTCAGGTACCACCCTTGCTCTGTTCAGTTCACATACTGCCTGACACTACTACTCACTGTTGCCTTCATGTTCGACCTTATTCCAGCACACATTCACATTGTACACCATCAGTTTTATTCCTTCCCCCTTTGTGCTGTGTACTCTTGACCCATCACTCAGCCATGCACTCAGTTTTCTCCCATCCCCCATCCTACCTAATTTTTTATCGTACCTCCTACTTTCACTCTTGACCCTCACTTCAATGCACATTCTTTCCCCACTGCCCATTTGAGTCTTAACCCTCACTTCTGCACACACTCAGTTTTCATGCATCCCTCACAACTTGTCTATCTCTTCAGTATCTCCTGCATTCACAAGACAGTTCCTTCCCACACAGTCATCTGATACTTGAGCCGCTCCAACACCTACTTTTTTTCTTCATAGATTTCCCACCCAAGTCTTGACTCTTGCTGTCACTCATTTTTACCTCTTACGTCCACCCTCAACTCTCTCTGCTTCTGTACTTCTTCCACATATTTTTCTCTTCCTTTTCTCCTCCTCACATTCACCCTCATCTTCCGTTTCCCTCATGCAAACCCATTGCTTCTTGCTCCATCCACACTGGTCACTGCATTCTTCAGTCCATATTCTTAAAACCGAGATTGCAAGGTAAAAGATAAGTCACCAATTTCTGATATTAATAAATGAACACATGATGTGGGAAAACAGGAGATCAGCATCTCTGCTTCAGTATTGATTGTGATTTATAATGTGGAATTTAAATGTTTGTGTGGGTGCAGCAGCACAAGGATATGAACGTTTTCATGGGGAGTAAGTTTATGGTTCTGTACTAGGAATGCAAAAGATGAGAGGATACTAGAGTTTGGAAGGACACTGAACTTGATAGTATAACACAGTTGCCTTGGAAAGGAAAGAGTAGGCTGATTATGTGTGAGTCTGGGGATAATAGTAGCCAGATAGACTATTTCCTAGTTGTGAGGACTGATAGGAAATTAGTGAAAGATGTGAAAGTTATAGGGAGTGAGGAGTGTGTGCAACAACACAAATTACAAGTATGTGGCGTGATACTTAAGAATCAGGCAGTGTAGAACAGGACCTATGCACCCAGGAAGAAAATAAGGAAAAACCAAGCAGCAAGGGATGCCTTCTATAGCAAGATGAGTAGTATGCTGGCTGAAAAGGAAACTGTAAACAAAGGTGTTAATGAGCATTACAGAGCTGTCAAGAACAATCGTCTGAGAGCTACTGATCCAGTGTGTGGATGGATAAGAGGCTCACCAAGACATAAGGTTAAGTGGTGGTGGGGTGAAGGTGTAGAAGCAGTAGTTAAGGAGAAAAGAAGACTATTCCAGGGATGGAAAAGGGTTGGTAACAGAGAGGAATAATCGGTTGCCAAGTATAGGGTGAGGAAGGAGGTTTGCAAGGCAAAATCTGAGTCTCAGAAACTTTTACTGGATAGCTTTAATAGTGCCAAAAGGAGCAGTGTGGTGTTTAAGGTAGCAAAACAGATGAAAATAAAAATAGGGATATCATAGGTGATTAGTGTGTGAAAAATGGTGAAAGAAGTGTAGTGGTGGAAAGTGAAGCTATTAAGGGTGCTTGAAGAGAGTATTATACTGTAACTGGTTGCTAAATGAGGAGTTTGGCACAATGAGGGATTGGAGTCAATGGATCCAGTGTTTGTCCCTTTGCCTTTGATTGATGTTGATACCATGAACAGGGCAATCAGCAGGATGCAGTTGGGGAAGGTGGCAGGTGTGTTTGGGTTGACTGCCAAGACTGATAAAAACCTCAGGAGCAATAGAAGTGGGATTAGTTACTAAACTGATAAATTTAATTTTATTTTTTATGATTGTGTTTCTCCTGATGACTAGCAGAAGAGCTTGACTGTAAGTGTTTACAAGGTAAAGAGTGATGCCCTGGAAAGAGGAATTATAGAGGCATAAAGCCTTTGGATCAGAATGTATAAGGGAAAGAGTGAATATTGATGATATGTATTTTGGGTTTATGCCAGGCAGAGGGACCACTGACACAATACAAGGTATTCATTGTCTAACAGCTGCAAGAATAATACAAAGGAAGGAAGAAACAGCTGTACTGTATTTTTATTGATGTGGAGAAGGCCCTTGTCAGAGTTCCTAGGGAGGAGATGAAGTGGGCAATGAGAGAGCTTGGGATCGAGGAATGACTGGTTAAAATGGTTATAGCAATTTCCGAGGGTGCTTGCACCCATAAGTGAGTGACTGAAGGTTTGGGTGATGAGTTTTCTGCGGGTGTTGTTGTGCATCAGGGGTTACTTTTAAGCCGCTTATTGTTAACTGTGGTGCTTGAAGCTCTTTCACGTTACTTCAGAATTGGACATCCATGGGAGGTGTTGTATACTGATGACTTGATGTTGACTGTAGAGAACAAAAGGGAGCTGACAGAAAGATTTAGGACATGGATAGATGGAATGGGATACAAGGATTTGAGAGTAAATATGGATAAAACAAAAGTGATGATGGCAAGGTCTGGTAGCAGTACTGTCAAAACAAGGGAAGTGTCAGCATGTGATATTTGCCACAAGGGCATGGGAAGTAACTTCAATCTTGCACAGTGTTTGTGATAATTGGATGCATAGGAGATGTAGTGGTATTAGAGGTAGGCTGTAAATTCATGCTGATTTCATACAAAGTCATGCAGATTTTGTACAAAATCATGTTGATTTTTTGTGTACTGTGTGTAGAGAGGAGCTTGAGACTGAGATGTGAGAAAGGAGTGATCTTGTTGGAGATTTTCTTGAGTGTGTGGATTTTTTTTGTTTGGGAGACGTTATGCACTAGATGCAGGGCTGGGTAAGAGTGGATGGAAGATGTTTAGGGAGTTGTCCCTCCTGACATTGAGAGAGCTCACCCTGCATGGTAGGGGTCCTTGTATGCAGCATATGCAAGGAATGCAGTGCTGTATGGTAATGAGGGCAGTAAAGGAAGAGGATATTTGTAGGCTCAGACATGCAGAGATGATAATGATTAGATAGATTTTTAGTGCATCCTTGAATGACAGGCAAGGGAGGTTAGAATTTCAAATGAACAGTTTAGAGGTAGGACGGGACTTGAATGAATTCGTGTAATGATGAGAAAGGGTAGAATGAGATGGTTTAAGCATGTGGAGAGGATGGAGGATGACAACTGTGTGAAGGAAGTGAAAAGTGTGAAAGTTGAAGGTAGGGTCACGAAAGGCAGACCCCCAAAATACCTGGGACAAGGTTATTGAGTGTGACCTCATGAGTAAGGGACTAAACACGGAGACTACTAGAGATCGAGCAACATGGAGAGCTGCCATTAGGTGACCATGGCGGATGCATGCAAGCATGTTGGAGCCTTTATAAATGAAATGAAGTAAAATTAAATGAATGCAGGCCAGTCACATCTTATACAAGGTTGTATTGAAGTTTATTGCAGAAATTTAGAAGTTCTTTCCCTCTAGTTATATTAATCTTTCTGTACTACCTTTACCTTCATTTTCCCCTGCTGCCATCCCTCACTACTGCACTCACGTTTTACTCCTTCCGTCTCTTGACTTTAACAACTTCCATCCACCCTTACTCTGTCATCTTTGTATTTCACTGTTTTAATGATCTTCCTGTATTCTCACTTTTACTCTCATTCACATTTTTCCCCTTGCCTTTCCTTCCCATTGTCACTCCAACTTTTCTTCCTTGCTATCACACTCACACAGCGCAGTATCTCATTTTCATTCTCATTTCAGCCATTTATGGCCCATAATTCACAGTCTTACTACCTGCCTTCTCTATTTACTCCAGCACAAACCATACCTTTCACATCTGTCTCTGAGTCCCAGAAATACCTTATGCTGTTCTGTATTCACTTTCACCCATTCCATTCATTGTTCTGTACATCAGTTCTCATCCCCAACTGCCATCCACCCCTTACCTTTCTCTTTTTTACAGCCTGTATATCTTTTGCCCTTTAATTCTAACTCATCTTCATTTCAACCTTGCACTTTTAATCTTTGCTCACTTTTAAGCCACTCATAACATCTCTCCATATCCCTACCTTCACTCCGGTTTTGCTTTTACCTGTCTTCCTATTTCACTTCCACCTCTCTTTTATCTCTTACCCTACTTATGTCTCATAATCCTGCCTTCACCCCTGCCACATATTTGTTACTCTCGCTTTTTTTTACACCGTGACTTTTATCTAATGCAGTACTGTATTTATAACTTTCTATACTCTTTTCATTTATTACTAATTTAACCCCCTCTCCCATATTTGATTTTGGCTTTAACTGTGTTTGGTATATATATCACTATGAACATCATCTTACTGACCCTTTTTCCACCTAAGGATATGGTGGTACCTTTATATGTATATCAAATTTAATGCAAGATCAGTATTGCCCAATGCATGGGTTTTATTGAAAAAAGTTAATTTGCAGGGTGTCTGACATGTATTTCAAGGCAGAATTTGGCTCATTATAACAACTTGCAAAGAATATTACTGTATATGATTTAATGTCAGCAAACTTTTGTTGTATCAGTATTTCCATATTTGTCTGCATGTCTGAACAGGGTATGTACAAGAGAATTAAAGACTAGTAGTTTTCCTCTCACTGTAATTAACAAATTTTTATGTAAAACAGAGGAGAATTAGTTATTCATATCTTAGGCTGGTCTTTCTTTGAAAAATCTCGTGATGCAACAAACTTTGTCTTCCCCAGACAATGGGTCAGCGGGCAGTGGTGAGGATGGCCCCACATATGTGCTGGAGCATTTGGCCACTTTTCGGGTCTCACCAGAGTCAGACTTGGTATACCCAGCAGATGGGATGCGCCGCCTCCTGCACATGGAGAAGACCTCTGGTATTTGGACTCAAAAGATGCTTCTCCGCCTTGACAAGAAATGGGTTTACATTCAGTCACATGAAAATGGAGTGAGTCCAAACGAATGTTGTACTGTCATCTATTGTTTTATGATAATTTACTGAATTACACCCCGTTCGGGATTGAGGCGTCTGGCAATAGATAGATAGATAGATAGACAAAATGTGACAACAAGTGGGTTGGTGGAGGGTTAGTGCCCCTCCTCGGAAAACAACTATTTAAAAATATGAACAAGAGGCCTTAGACCAGGACTGACCGACAGGTGACAATTAAGGACCGAACAAAGGACATGGTACGGATTGCAACATAGAATGTAATGGGTGCAAATGATGAAGTGAAAGAGAGATTGTCCAGGTGCTTGAGGGTGCAAAAGTGGATGTACTGTATGTGAATTAACTGAAACTAAATGGGCAGGTGAGAGTGTGAGAGCATGGGGGTATGGATGGGGTATATGTGCAGGAGTGGGTGAGAATGAGAGGGCAAAAGAAGGAGTGTGTATTGTTGTGCGCAAGAGATGGAAGAAGAACAGAAGAGAGTATGGATCAGTTGGTTCGAGGATTGTGTGGGTAAGATTGAAAGTTGGACTACAAATGTGGGCGATTGTCTGTGTGTATGTGCTAACACAAGCTCGTGCAAGCAGAGTGAAAGAAGAGTTCTGGACAAATTTGGAAGCATGCATGGAAAAGTTTGAAAGGAATGAGAGTGTTTTTGATTGGAGATATGAATGTAAAAGTAGGGAATGTGATGGTGGATGGAGTAGTTGGTGAGTGGGGTTTTCCTGCAGAAGTGGATGGGAATGGCAGTGTTCTAGTGGACATTTGTACCAGGAGGGGGTTGGTGACAGCCAGTACCCTCTTCAGACACAAAATGATCCACAGGTGTACATGGCGAG
Organism: Birgus latro; assembly: GCA_018397915.1. Taxonomy (NCBI): domain Eukaryota; kingdom Metazoa; phylum Arthropoda; class Malacostraca; order Decapoda; family Coenobitidae; genus Birgus; species Birgus latro. Next base: position 6,261 of record JAGKTI010003256.1, read on the forward strand.
TGATGAGAAGGGTGGGTGGTGAACTGAATGTACGGAAGGCAGTGATTGAGTATGTGTGTGTGTGGATAATAGGATGAGTAGGTGTAGAATGAATGCAAGAGCATATAGAGGTTGGGGGAGTGGACTTTCTGACCACCACTTGGCGGTGGTAAAAGTCAAGGTTGAAATGAAATGGAGGAATAGAAGAAGGGAAGGACAAGAGGAAGTAGTTTGTGCAAGGAGGGTAGAAAGGTTCCAAGAGGATGGAAAAACGGCAGAATATAGGAGAGAAGTGGAGGAGCAATTGAGTAAATATGATTTGGAGCAGATGGGGGACATGAGTGGTGTGTGCAAGATATTCACAGAAGAAATCTGTGCAGCATGTGTGGTGGTGTGTGGGGTGAAGAGAAGATGAAAGGGGGTGCAAAGAACAGCATGATGGAATGAAGAGGTGAGACAGGCTGTGGCACAAAAGAAGAAAGCATATAGTGAGTGGAAGAGAAACAGGGGTGTGGAGGAAGTTGAGAGTTGGAAGACAGAGTTATATGTAGAGAGGAAAGACAGAGTTGTATGTAGAGAGGAAGAGAGAGGTGAAAATATTAGTAAGTGGGAGGAAGAAGAGAGTGGATGAGGAATTTGGAAGGAGTTTGAGTGTAAAGTGCATGGAATGTAAGAAAATGTTCTTGGAAGAGGTAAACGGAGTTAGACAGGGTGTTAAAGAAGTTAGTTGGGGAGTGAAAGATAAAATTGGAAGATTACTAGTGGAGAAGTGAGAAAAAGTGAGCAGATGGAGAGAACTCTTTAAGGAATTGTTGAACATAGAGAATGAAAGTAATGCTAGTATAAGTGGCTGGGGAATGGCTGGGAGAAGGAAGGATGTGAGAAGAGAGGATGAACTCAGTTGGATGGAAGTTGTGGAAGCAGTGAAGAAAGACAAAATGGGGAAAGCCCCAGGAATTGATGGAGTGTGTGGTGAAGTGTTGAAGCATGGGGAGAGACAGTAGTAGAATGGATGTGGAAAGTGTGCAGATTGGCCTGGGAGGAAGGGAAAGTCCCGGAGGATTGGAAGTCAGGTATAGTTATTCCCTTGTACAAAGGAAAAGGGGAAAAAGAAATGTGTGGTAGTCATAGGGGCATTTGTCTTCTTAGTGTAATAGGAAAAGTATATGGTAGCATACTTATCAACAGAGTGAAGGAAATAAAAGAGGAATTAGTTGGGGAAGAACAGAGAGGTTTTAGGAAGGGAAGAGGTTGTGTAGATCAGATATTCAGTCTTAGGTCTTTAGTGGAAAAGTTTCTAGAGAAAAGAAGTTGCATGTGGCCTTCATGGATTTGGAGAAAGCATATGACAGGGTGGATAGACAAGGATTGTGGAAAGTATTAAGAAAATATGGAGTAAATGGGAAGTTGTTGAATGCCATGATGAATATGTATGACGGTGCTAAGGCTGCAGTTCGTGTGGACAGTGAACGGAGTGAATTTTTCTATTTGAAGGTTGGATTGAAACAGTGATGTGTCATGTCTCCATGGTTGTTGAGTCTGTATATGGATGAGGTTATAAAGGAAATACAAGGTAAGGCAGTGGATGTTGGAGCAGCCTGAATAGGAGAGGGGCAGTGTGTGGAAATCCCTGTACTATTGTTTGCAGATGATACTGTGTTGTTAAGTGAAGACAAAGGGGAGCTCCAAGGCTTGGTGAATGAGTTTGGGAGAATGTGTAAGAAATGGAATCCAAAGGTGAATGTAGGGAAGAGTAAAGTTATGGTCTACGAGAAAAATGAAGTCACTGCATGTACAGTGAGGTTGAATGAGGAGGAAATGGAAAATGTGAGTGCATTTAAGTACTTGGGTAGTGTGATGAGTATGGATGAAAGTTTAGACAGTGCAGTGCTTGAAAGAGTATAACAAGGAAGAGAAGTTGCTAGTTCTTTTAAAGCACTGATAAGAAACAGGGAAGTAAGCATGGAAGTGAAAAAGTTCTTCATGACAGTATTGTGATACCAGCTCTGATGTATGGAAGTGAAGCTTGGACCTTGTTGGAGTGAGAGCAGTGAAAATGAGTTATCTGAGAGGACCATGTGGAGTTGCATAGTGATACAGACTGACAAATGAGGAAATGAAGAAGAATTGTGGTGTGGATGTGGATGTGATTGGAAGTGTTAGGAGAAACACACTGAGGTGGTTTGGCCATGTGGAAAGCGAGAGACTGACGAGGAGAGTGTATGTGAGTGAGGTGGAGGGGGGGAGAGGGAGGGGGAGGCCAAGGATGAGATGGAGGGATGGAGTGGAGAGATATATGAGAGAGGAGGGTGTGAGGAGGGGGCAGGACAGTGAAATGGCGAGGACAGAAGCATTTGGTTGTGGCCACCCTTTATGAGATTAAAGTGTCTGGTAATTGACAGATAGATAGATCTATCTGTCTATCTACCTAGGCTGCTTCCCCCAAGGTGAGACAGGACGACACACTCCCAATTTGCTCATAGATAGATAGACAGATAAACAAAATGTATTATGTCATGTGCATATAATATCTTTGTGGACATTTACAGAAATGTTGAATACTGTACTTGTATACTTTTTTTGTTACTATATTACTTATTAATTTTTTTATTATAGGGTGGGATCAAACCCTCCAGTGAAATGGTGCCTTACTCTGTCTTATTCCATATGATCCAAGAAAATTTTATTGAATTAAGACAGCTCCTCTCTGACTTAAGGAATTTGAAGCACAGTAATGTACTGAAAGAGTTGAGTGAAGCATCATTTTTTTTACTTGTGAAATGTAATGTGGAACTGTTTAGCTGTGGTTAACGTCTTCAGCTTGGGTACATCGTATTGTTTTATTCTTGATGTCCCCAGTCATTTCATTCATTGTTGTTAATCATTCCCAGGCTGTAAGTGTTAGAAACAATCTTAGTTATCCCTTCAGCCTAGGTATGCCTATTTAGATTTTATTCTGGCTAATGTAAGATAATTTGGTTCAGCTTTGGTAAGACATCCCATGAATGTACAGGTTAAGTGATATAAAAGCACAAGATATTGGCATCATAATTCACTGACATGGAAATAATGATTAAGAAATGGATGGCGAATGTTTTTGGCATATCCGATAGAGTCAGACTTCTGGGGGCTGGAATGATGAGTGAATGGAAGTGTGGCCCATTGGATTGGGCATATTTGGGCTCTCTGGACGTTGCTACTCCTCACCCTGCCCTAAGGTGGGAAAGGAGGTCCGGATGAAGATGATGATGATGATGATACTCTCCATTAAGCCCTTCAGTCAGATAGTGCCATATAGTCTTACATTGGCTGTTGCCGTGAAATTTTATTTGACTTGGAAAAGCTCTTTCTCAGTCTGTCTATCTATCTATTGCCAGACGCCTCAATCCTGCACAGGGTGGCCACAAACAAATTGCCTCCATGTCACTCTGTCCCCCGCCATTTCACTACCACGCTCCCAACTCACACACCCCTCTCTCATATACCTCTCCACTCTTTCTCAATGAAGAGGGTAATTATTACAGCCCAGGAGGTCTTTATGAAGCTGAATAAAGCCATTTGATGTTCACGAGAATGAAGGAATTATGGAAATTGTTGCTAACCCTTACAACCTGGGGAGGTCTCTCCAGAGCTAAATAAAATCATATGACATTTGCCAGAATGAAACAGACATCATCCTCAAGCTGAAAGAGTTGAGTGAATCATCTTTTTTTTTTACTTGTGAAATGTAACGTGGAACTGTTTAGCTGTGGTTAATATCTTCAGCTTGGGTACATCGTATTGCTTTATTCTTGATGTCCCCTATCATTTTATTCATTTTTGTTAATCATTCCCAGGCTGTAAGTGTTAGAAACAATCCTAGTTATCCCTTCAGCCTAGGTATGCCTTTTTATATTTTATTCTGGCTAATGTAAGATAATTTGGTTCAGCTTTGGTAAGATATCCCATGAGTGTACAGGTTAAGTGATATAAAAGCACAAGATATTGGCATCATAATTCACTAACATAGAAATAATGATTAAGAAATGGATGCAGCTACCCCTGCTTGCCGAAATGTTTGTGCACTCTACTGTGTATAGTCCTGTGTCCTTGACCAGTTACCTGAATAGTACCCACATAGATAATGCAGTGATTGCTCTCAGTAGTACCATTTACTTAGCGTATTTGCTGTTAGGGTTTCGTATAGGTGAATAATACGCCTGAAATTAGGCACATTAAAGTGCCTAAATGCAACAATAAAAGTGAGAGGGTTTTATGTGGTAGTTTTTGACATTTTGACTTAAAAGGATTTCCCACAGCTCCATTTCATCTTCAGATGTTAGCCAGAGTTAAATACCAATAAAGTGTGACAGTGGCCATGAAAGGATTACACACCTGAGTAGTACTGTATAATACATACTTTGACCATTTTCAGTGCAAATGATGAATAGATGGATGGATGGATGTTTGAAATATAGTTATTACTGTACTGTAGAGTATACGTTATACATATATGCTCAGCATAGCATTGTATGTTTGAAATAATAGTTTATTACTGTACATGATGGTGATAATTACTGTACTGTACAGTATACAGTACACAATCAAGTCGCCTATGACATGGATTTCCATGCCGCGGTTTTCTATGACATGGCAAGGTGCCAGACCCAGAAAAACGAACCACGCGCATAAACTATACCTATGGCGCGGGCCTGGCAAGGTGTCAGACCCCAAAAAACGAAGCAGTAGTCTGCCTCTTGCCTCTGAACCCCCAACCCTACCCCTTGCGCATATGGTCCTGATGGAGTCCCTCCTGTTGTCCTCAAAAACTGTGCTTCTGTGCTTACACCCTGCCTAGGTAAACTCTTTCGCCTTTGTCTCTCAACTTGTACCTTTCCTTCTTGCTGGAAGTTTGCTCTCATTCAGCCAGTCCCAAAGAAGGGTGACCATTCCCAACCCTCTAACTATCGTCCAAGTGCTTTAACATCCTGCGTATCAAAAGTTTTCGAGTCAATTTTTAACAGAAAAATTTTAAAGCACCTTTCCTGTCACAACCTTCTTTCTGATCGTCAGTATGGGTTCCGTCAGGGATGCTCCACTGGCGATCTTCTCACCTACCTTTCAGACTCTTGGTCATCCTCCTTTCGGGACTATGGCGAAAGCTTTGTCATTGCACTTGACATCTCAAAGGCTTTCGATCGAGTCTGGCATAAATCTTTAATTTCCAAACTGCCCTCCTACGATTTCTATCCTTCTATCTGTGCCTTCATCTTTAGCTTCCTTTCTGGTCGTTCTATAGCCGCTGTTGTAGACGGCCATCGTTCCTCTCCTAGACCTATCAACAGTGGTGTTCCTCAGGGTTCTGTCCTATCACCTACTCTCTTCCTTTTATTCATCAGTGACCTTCTAAGCTGTACATCTAACCCTATCCACTCATATGCTGATGATTCCACCCTTCACCTTTCCATTCGGTTCC
>JAGKTI010003256.1:21298-36439 GCA_018397915.1 Birgus latro
TGGAAACTCCCTGTACTGTTGTTTGCAGATGATACTGTGTTGTTGAGTGAAGACGAAGGGGAGCTGCAAGGCTTGGTAGATGAGTTTGGGAGAGTGTGTAAGAAACGGAATCTAAAGGTGAATGTGGGGAAGAGTAAAGTGATGGTCTTCGAGAGAAGTGAAGCCAGTGAGTGTACAGTGAGATTGGATGGGAAGGATATGGAGAATGTGAGTGAATTTAAGTACTTGGGCAGTGTGATGAGTAAGGATGGTAGTCTGGAGGGTGAAGTGCTCGAAAGGGTACAGCAGGGAAGGAAGGTTGCTGGTTCGTTGAAAGCAGTGATAAGAAACAGGGAGGTGAGCATGGAAGTGAAAAAGTTGTTACATGACAGTATTGTGATACCAACTCTGACATATGGAAGTGAAGCTTGGACCCTGTTGGAAGGACAGAAGTCAAGAGTGAGAGCAGTGGAAATGAGTTATTTGAGAGGAGCATGTGGAGTCACATGGAGAGACAGACTAACAAATGAGGAAGTGAAGGAGCATTGTGGTGTGGTTGAGGACGTGATGGGAAGCGTTAGGAGAAACACGTTAAGGTGGTTTGGGCATGTGGAGAGGATGGAGAGTGAAAGATTGACGAGGAGAGTGTATGTGAGTGAGGTGGAGGGGGCGAGAGGGAGGGGGAGGCCGAGGATGAGATGGAGGGATGGAGTGGAGAGGTATATGAGAGAGGGGGGTGTGAGTTGGGAGCGTGGTAGTGAAATGGCAGGGGACAGAGTGACATGGAGGCGATTTGTTTGTGGCCACCCCGTTCGGGATTGAGGCGTCTGGCAATAGATAGATAGGTAGATATATATATATATATATATATATAATGTATATGTATATGTATATGTATCTACAGTATATACACACACATACATTTTTAGACTCCATTCAAAGCACTCGTCATGTTTTTCAACAGTGTCTACGGATCAGCGCCAAAGATGTGGTACAGGACATAAAGCTCTTTATGACTGGGAAGGGAATGTCAGGGCGAGGACGGGCTCGGCCAGGAGCAATGAGGGGTGAGCATATACCTCCACCACCTCAAGAACCTGCACCAGAACCACCCCTTGTTGCCAATGGTTACCGTGGAGACTTTTGTGAGTACCATATTTTAATCATTGTAGTTCGTGGTGGTGTAGTTTCTCTTAGCCAATGATTGATTTGTTTTTTATTTGGCTTGTTGCTTTGCTGTGCTTCCATTGTGTATCTCCTTTGAGTTTGGAAAGGTTAGGTTGAAAGTTGCCATTCCAGAATGTTGAAATGGAACATAACGCTATTGCCATGATTGAGCATGAGGACTATTTAAACTGCATATTGTTGCCTTTTTTTTAAAATTTGTTTCAAGAGATGCCTGTCATGCATTAATGAAGTGGTTTTTGTTTATGTGCAGGCTGAACAGCATAAGCTCATCTAGGTTTTATATCATAACTGTTTTATATTGTCTAAGTTTTTTCTGTGTTGTGACCATAGTTCTATTTTGTTTCCTTCATCGACCATTTAACTCTGCCTTGATAGATTGATTTTTACTAAGGGCAAAAGAGTTACAGTTTACAGAAATAAAAGAGCAGTCAGTCAGAGTTGAAAACAAGTGTGGTAGTTGTAAAGAGTTGCAGTATCTTTTGGGGCTGTGCTAAAGTGAAGCACCATTTGGGACTGTGCTGGAGTGAAATCATGTTTGTGGACAGCCACAAAAAAAAAAAAAAAAAAAAAAAGTTTTACGCCTGGTATCCCCGAAGGGCTAAGGCGTTGCCCCTGGATAGAGGACTTTTGGATTGGAGCGTGTAGCATTTTATGACCGGATGCCCTTCCTGATGTCTACCAATGACCCTTGGGTGGATTCGATCCTCCGACCCTACGGCCAGAGCGGAGCGCTCTAACCCACTGAGCAGTTGTATGACAAAAATTGCCTGTGTTTAGATGAAGGCAGCATATTTTATTCTGATGTAGTTTCCATACTACAATATTTGATATCCACTATGCATGTCACAGCTTTATGTCTCATAGATTGAATGGATTAGAATGTGGCATGTAGTCTGAGTTATATTTTGTAACCTGTACGTACAAGTATACGTGGTCTCTCCAAAAAGAAACCGAACATTTTAAATAGTGCACCAACTAGCCAGCGTGGCGTGATTGCGATGGGAGCATCATGTAGCGGTGACGTTGAACTTTAATCTGCCACATCCCGGCAGATTTTTCAATAATGACCCCCCCAATCCTGGCAGATTTTCAAAAAGTTTTTTTTTTTTTTTTTTTTTTTTTTTGGCTAAAACCTCCCCTTTTTATGAGAAATAATGGCAAATCACACAATAAGTGCTCACCTGAGCTTAGAAGTGGGCTATACAGGTGACCCTTTAAACATCTGGTACCGTGTTCTGTGGAGCCGCACTGCGGCTGTCGCAGTACCAGTAACTATTGCAAACCACTCAGAATAGATAGATATTTGTTCATTTAGTATGAATTTATAGGTAGTACAAGAATATATTGGTTTTCACACAATAGTATGGGTGATATAAACATTTTCACTTACCAAACACATCAACATACTGCACCTTCCTTGGCGACGTTACCTCCTCATCACTTGTGCTCGTTTCTTCCTCTGGATCCATATAATCTTTGTCCTCCACATTGGGAATCACTTTCGCTTTGAATTTTGTTGTTGGAGAGACCGTGGTGCGACATGTCTTTACTGGCCAGGATACTGCCAACAGGTGAGTTGTCAAGAAAATGGCACGCGGGGGGTGGGGGTGGGGCACTCGGGGTCAGACAGTGTTGCTGCCTGGTGGTGGGTAGAGGAAGGTCTCCCACATATGCCTACCAAAAATCTCCTGTGAAACTTGAAAAATGTGCAAATGACGGAGTTCGCAATTGCATGACGTACTGATACATTGACAGGTGTCAGCGTGAAAAAATGTTGTAACGTACCCATACGTTAATGGGACGCGGCAGGTTAATCTAACACTAGCTGCATAGCACCACGTCACTTAGTCATCAAGGTACACACATTTGAGTGAATGTGTTTTTAGTGCACTTGGCAGATTTTCATCTCCCTTCTATCATCTGAATCGACAACCATTCAAAGCACAGTACTGTAATGATATATACTAGTGTACATATAGTCTACCCCTCCTCATCACAACACTAATACAGCAAATATTATTCATAAACATTCTTTGCCAAACAAAATCTGCTAGTAAAACATATCTGTCTCATATCATATCGTTTGTATTGTTTATAAAGGCTCCAACATACTTTCATGCATTGGCCTTGGTTCCCTAATGGCAGCTCTCCATGCTGCACAGTCTGTGGCAGCCTCCCTATTCAGTCCCTTATCCCTGAGGTCATACTCTGTGACCTTGTCTTAGGTCTTTTTCAGTCTGTGTCATGCAGTCCTACCTCTGACATTCACACTTCTCACCTTCAGTACCCAGTTGTCATCCTCCATCCTCTCAGTATACCCAAACCATCTCAGTTTATCCCTTCTCATGACAACATCAGTACTCTTCAGTCCCAGCCTTGCTATACTCTTCATTCGTAATCCTAGCTCTCCCAGGCATTGCATTCAAGGACGCAGTACACATCCATCTAATCATTGTCATTTCTGTATATTTAAGTCTACGGATATCCTCTTCTTTCACTGCCCAGGTCTCACTACCATACAGCATTACACTCCTAACACATGCTGCATAGAAGGATCCCTTAGCACAGAGGGGGAGCTTTGATTACAAAGTGACCATGAAAGCACAGTAACCATATATACTAGGGCAAATATAGTTTACCCCTCCTCATCACAGCATCAAAACACTCCAGTCCAATCCGTCCTCTCAACTCTCCAGTCATTATAATGAAGTACGAGAATGATTGAAGTTTTAATGTTGTGGTAATTGCATTTAGAACACAACATTTATTTCCAAATGAGTCTATGGGTAGTTTGCTTTGCTATGCTGTAGGTGGTCAGCTATGATTGTTGGGCTGCAGGGTGAGATAATATTAATGTTATTTCTCTGATTATTCTCTGCTTGTCACTGTCAGCTTACCTTAGGTGGACATCATGAATGACCCTTTGTTGATTTCTGTTTGTTAATGATGCCATAATGCAGTTAATAACTGGTATTTGTAGAATGGATGCTCATAATGTAATGCTTTACTGTGGGCAGTGCCAGATGATGTTCTGTATCTTCAGAAAGACATCTTTGGGATGAAAGGATTAGGAAAATGGTTGGTGGAATTGTTTTGGGATTGTTGGTATTTGCTTGTACTACTACATGGTTTATTATTTTTTAAAAGTAGCTAGCTATGTGTAGTTTCTTTCCAGATATACTAAGATAAGATATTATATTCATCTGTCAGTAATATACAGTGACTAAGAAATGTGGAATGTAGGGGTTACAGTACTCTTTTCTTTATAGTGTTGTCCTAGCTTATGCAAAATGCTCTGAAATGCCCTCCAATTTTCATAGTATAATGTGGGTTTCCCTTTGCTGAGTCATGTAATACTGGTGTGGAAGAAGCAAATGAAAAAAATTTTGTTGACAGATTTGTACAGTACATGTAGACTCATGTTTATAGTACAGTATTCCTTAGAGGCTGTACAGTTTCTGTGTCACTTTTATTGACTATGTTCTGGAAGGAGGTAAAGAGAGCTAGACAGGATGTCAATGAAGTCAGTGGGGGTGTGAAAGATAAAAATGGTAGATTACTAGTGGAGAAGGGAGAAAAAGTAAACAGATGGAGAGAACACTTTAATGAACTGTTGAACATAGAGAATGAAAGTAATGGAAGTATAAGTGGCTGGGGAATGCCTGGGAGAAGGAGGGTTGTGAGAAGAGAGGAAGAAATCAGTAGGATGGAAGTGGTGGAAGCAATGAAGAAAGTTAAAATGGGGAAAGCCCCAGGAATTGATGGAGTGTGTGGTGAAATGCTAAAGCATGGGGGAAAGATAGCAATAGAATGGATGTGGAAGGTGTGCAGATTGGCTTGGGAGGAGGGTAGAGTCCCGGAGGATTGGAAGTCAGGTATGATTATTCCTCTGCACAAAGGAAAAGGGGAAAAAGCAGTGTGTGGTAATCATAGGGGCATTTGCCTTCTCAGTGTAATGGGAAAAGTATATGGCAGGATACTTATTGACAGAGTTAGGGAAATTACAGAGGAATTAGTTGGAGAAGAACAAGGAGGTTTTAGGAAGGGAAGAGGTTGTGTAGACCAGATATTCATTCTTAGATCATTTGTGGAAAAGTTTCTAGAGAAGGGCAAGAAGTTGTATGCAGCCTTCATGGATCTGGAGAAAGCATATGACAAGGTGGATAGATAAGGATTGTGGAAGGTATTAAGAATATATGGAGTGGATGGGAAGTTGTTGAAGGCAGTGAAGAGTATGTATGAGGATGCTAAGGATGCAGTGCGTGTGGATGGCAAACTGAGTGAATCTTTCCATTTGAAGGTTGGATTGAAACAAGGATGTGTCATGTCTCCATGGTTGTTCAATCTGTACATGAATGGGGTTATAAAAGAGATACAAGGTCGGGCAGTGGATGTTGGAGCAGCCCTAGTGAGAGAGGGCAGTGTTTGGAAACTCCCTGTACTGTTGTTTGCAGATGATACTGTGTTGTTGAGTGAAGACGAAGGGGAGCTGCAAGGCTTAGTAGATGAGTTTGGGAGAGTGTGTAAGAAACAGAATCTAAAGGTGAATGTAGGGAAGAGTAAAGTGATGGTCTTTGAGAGAAGTGAAGCCAGTGAATGTACAGTGAGATTGGATGGGAAGGATATGGAGAATGTGAGTGAATTTAAGTACTTGGGCAGTGTGATGAGTAAGGTTGGAAGTCTGGAGGGTGAAGTGCTCAAAAGGGTGCAGCAGGGAAGGAAGGTTGCTGGTTCGTTGAAAGCAGTGATAAGAAACAGGGAGGTGAGCATGGAAGTGAAAAAGTTGTTACATGACAGTATTGTGATACCAACTCTGACATATGGAAGTGAAGCTTGGACCCTGTTGGAAGGACAGAAGTCAAGAGTGAGAGCAGTGGAAATGAGTTATTTGAGAGGAGCATGTGGAGTCACATGGAGAGACAGACTAACAAATGAGGAAGTGAAGGAGCGTTGTGGTGTGGTTGTGGACATGATGGGAAGCGTTAGGAGAAACACATTAAGGTGGTTTGGGCATGTGGAGAGTGAAAGACTGACGAGGAGAGTGTATGTGAGTGAGGTGGAGGGGGTGAGAGGGAGGGGGAGGCCAAGGATGAGATGGAGGGATGGGGTGGAGAGGTATATGAGAGAGGGGGGTGTGAGTTGGGAGTGTGGTAGTGAAATGGATAGATAGATTATATTTGTATGATTTTTTTTTTTTTAATACTGGTATAAGAAGAGGAAACATACAGGTTGGAATGCACTGAAATGAGAATGTTGAGATGGATAAGTAGGGCATCACTGAATGATAAAACTGAGAATAATGTTCTGCGGAATAGATTTGGTATGGAGTATTAGGGAAGCGGTGCAAATTGGTAGGTTAAGATTGATTGTATTAAAAAGAAAGGGGAGGGTGTCTGGCTGAAGAGGTCGCAGTAATGACTTTGGTGGGAAGAATATTTAAAGGTAGACTGAAGAAGGCTTAGGATGAGATCTGCATTGAAGACCTTCAGGACAGGGGTTTCTGAAAGGAAATGGTTCAGGATTGTTGCATATATACAGTAGAGTTGCCATTAGGTAAACAGCCCTACACATGCTAGAATGGACTATGGTGTTTAAACATAATGTAATGAAATGCTCAGTGCCAGCTGCCTGACATTGTCTGGCATTAGCTAGAATAAAGTACTTATACTCAGAAGTACTGGGGCAGCATAATTTAAAGGATAAACTCTTATTTTTAGGTCTTCACTCAGCTGAGTGAAGCTGCATAACTCGTGGCAGAATATAATACTTTATTGCAAGCATTGTACAGATGGCTTAGGCTACATGGCCACTGACAGGGTTTAGTAATGCAGATCATTTGTGACTGTATAGGTTTTATGGTTGCTATGAGGTCTGTCCAAAAAGAATTCAAACTTTTCAAATGGTGCACCAACTAGCTGGCATATTATGATCGTGATGTGCTGTGTAGTGACAGCTTTGAGCTTCAGTTTAACACTAGCCGCATCTTGCCACATCACTTAGTCATTGAGGTACAAGCACTTGAGTGAGCATATGTTTAATGCATTTGGCAATTTGTTGCAAGTTGAACAGTGAAAGATCTTGAAGAGCAGTATGTTTGAGTGAAATTGTGTTACAGATTGGGAAAAACTTCTGCACAGATCTTTTCAGATGTTGCAACAGGCTCATGGGGAGGATTGTTTGAGCTGTACGCAATGTCATAGTGGTTTCAGCAGTTCAAATCAGGAAGAACATCCACTGAAGATGATCCCAAATCTGGATGGCCTTCCATGTCAAGAGTCAGTGATCACACTGAGAAAGTGCATGCTGTGGTCCGTGAAAATCGTCACCTGACTGTCTGTGAAGTTTCTGAAGAAGTAGACATCTGTAAAAGCTAGCGTCACATGGTTTTAACCAAAAAAATGAAGTTGCATTGTGCTGCCGCAAAATTTGTGCCATATCTGCTGACAGATAAGCAAAAAGAGAACAGTGTCACAGTCAGTCAGGAGCTGTTTGTGTTTGATTGTTCGAATGTTGATGAAAACTTTCTGAAAAATGTCATAACATGTGATGAAATGTGGGTGTATGGCTATGATGTTGGAACAAAAAGGCATTCATTGCAGTGGGTTGGAACATCATCACTGCAACCAAAAAAAAGCATGTCAGAGTTGCTCAAATTTGAAGGTGGTGTTGACTGATTTTTTTTTATTGGAAGGGCATTGTTCGTCATGAGTTGTTCCATGTGGTCAGACAGTTGATAAAGAGTTTTACTTGGATATCCAGAAGCAGTTGAGGGAGGAAGTCCGAAGGAAGTGGCTTGAGGTGTGGACAAACAAACCTGGATAATGCACCATGACAATGCACTTGCTCATGTGTTGCTCCTTATACGTGACTTTTTGGTAAAGCACGAGATAACTATCATCCCCCAGCTTTTTTACTCTCCAGATTTGGCCCCTGCAGACCTTCCTTTTGTTCCCAAAGCTAAAGTTCTCCCAGAAAGGTTGCCGATTTCAGATGATAGATGAGATAGAAGAAAATTCACCAACTGCACTCAACCACATTTACTTCAGTGCCTTAGTAACGTGGCGTGATGGGGCTAGTGTTAGACTAGAGCTCAAAGTTGCCTCTACACAATGCTCTTTTTGTGATCATGCTATGCCAGCTAGTTGGTATGCTATTTAAAAGTTTGGTTTCTCTTTGGACAGACCTTGTACAGTATATCAAATTATGGTCTGAAGCTTCATTGAATTCACCTTTATTTACAGTTGCCTTCATTATACAGTAGTGATGTTTTGGGAATGACTGATGATATTTGACAGCTTTTGGTAATTTAGTAGACATGTGCCTAGAAAAATTTAATGAGATTGTGTGTCAAGGGGGAAGGGAAATAAAAATAAATTTCAAATAAGTCAATAGTTGTCACACTGGGAAAAGAATGACTGTATATTGAATATATCTCCACCACTTATGGGAGAAAAAAGGAAAGTCACTACTGACACAAAGGATATCAACTCATGAAATAAAGTAGTAAGTTTTACTTTATTCTGGCTTACTTTGCCAATTCTCTAAAGGTGAGAATTTCATAGACTTTCTCAACAGTACACAATGGAGACTAACCACTCACAAATGCTGAATTGCTGATACTGTTGGCCTCTGAGAAAGTATCCTTACTCCTGACAATTGATAATTAATACTAATAAAGACAGATTCTTGCTGGTGCTAACTCCTGGCTGGTGCAAACAGATTTATGAATTAATATGAAAGAACTGGCTTAACTACCAGTCATGATTATTATAAGAAGTTTGTGCAAACTGGGAGTAACAAACTAAAGTAAGCACAATATGGAGAAATGAAACATAATTCTTACATTTAATCAAGCCCAAAGAAAAGAACTGTAAACTTATTAATTACAAACAAAATGAATTCTTATGTTACAAGATAACTTAAGCGAGTAATCACTCACTCAAATCAGATAGCTAGCTAATACTCTTAAGCCTAGAAAACACAGAAAGCTAATACTGGTCAGTGGAGAAAATGGAGTCGTGGCTGCAAAGAAACTGGGCAGCACAACTACTCAGGCCACTGTAAAACGCACTGCTGACGTCCACTGTTGCCAATCACCAATTTGGTGGGGAGATGTGGGGGTCATAGAACTGCTAGAGACTGGTTGATAAGCTGTAAGATGGGGTCTTCATTGCTCTGCACTGTTCTTGAGATCCTCTTACCGTGCTGGCACTACACCAACTGAATAATGTTTTCACGCTAGCCACAAAGCAGTACATGATCATTGGAAGTAGGCATGGCTTATCTTAACAACTAAAGAGGCAGGGCGGAGGAATGATAAATACACAAAAGCATCACTCAGTAATGTGCCAGGTGTGCATAAAAACAATCACTAGTGAAACGATAATGAACGTTTTGAGAACAATCCCATTTGGAGCACTGTCAGGATGATTAGCTTAGTGAATATTTCTGGGTTTTTCATTAATGCATCTTGCATTCCTATAATGATACAATGTCATGATTTTGTATAAAAGCACAATTTAGCGAATTCATGGTAGTGTGTAGTGACCACCAGCCAATTTAGCCAGTGGGGATCTCTTACTACTGAACAGGTGCACACAGGAAGCCATTTATGGAGGGTTGCATTGCAGTGAGTTCAAGTCCGTGAGGAATTTGCATTTAATTTCATTTGTTCCTCAATTTTTTGTGATTCACTGGTTGCACAGGTAGCCTACCAAGTGGTGAAAAAGAAAAATATATAGTGGTGTGCATAAAGTGATAGCAGATCTGCTCAGCTATTGGATATGAATTATGATTAATGTAGAACTGTCAAAAATGCCAGGGTCACTTCCATTGGTTCAGTCTCCACTTTAAGAACACTACTCAATGTCATGAGTCAAACATGGTGGATATTCACATATTGGTATAAAGAGATCAGCTCTTACACGGAGAAATGGACAGACTCCTCACAAATTGACTAGCATTCATGCAAATAAAAATGCTTAGTACATGAAGAATCAGACTGATGATGAAAGTGATGATTAATTTAAAGTTTAAGAGTTTGGATCTTTGGTACTGAGTCTGATGGTAGTTTTGGAAGAGGAAAACTATATGTGTTGTGGAAAAAAAGGATGTGAAGCATCATTTTGGTGAGAAAGGAGGATGAGGAAGGGGAGCAAGAGAAACATATAAGGGTGTATGAGCCTAGATGCTGTTCCATCATTGCCATTTCCATTCAGAGAGTTCTCAGGAGGAAGCTAGGTGCAAATGTAAGGGAGATGAACGTTAATATAATCCCTCTGGAAAATGAATATGAAATACACATTATATTTTGGGGGCATTTAATGAATGCAGTTTTGAATCTATCTATATACAGTACAAGCAATTTAGATTCTTTTCGGAAAGATAGAAGAATATCATTATCATCATCATCATCATCATAATCATCATCATCATCATTGTCATCATCATTGTCATCATCATTGTCATGGTAACATTGTTTTCCACAAAGTACTGTAATTCCTTCATTCTGTTAATACATTTTATAATGTATTCTTGCTTCCCCCAGATAGTATTCATTAGCTGAGGAGAAAAAATTTTAAATAGAAGAGTTAGATATAGCCTTCATTAATTTCTTCTCTGTGAGAAATCTTTTCATAGCTGAACATCATATGTTGGTGGTGACAAGTATAGACTGAAAAACTATTGTCATGCTGATGATTAAGTAGGGAGGTTAAGAACCAGAAAAAAAAAAAAATGAAAGTCACGAAAGTAGGGGAACTGCTAACAAAATGCTCACTGTGATTAGAACATAAATCCATTCACTCTTAGCTCCATCTCACTGGTGACAGTGCATGCTCCATATAGCCTAATTGAGTACATTGAGTACTCTACCAGTCCTTGTAGGGTAGAAACTGCTACATCAGACAAGAACCAGAATGACTCATGTTATTACAATTTAGTTGAACATTTTATGTGGATGGATGTATATCACAGTTTACTGAGGGATAGTACAAACTTCTGTGCCAGTAACATTAAAATTATTTGCTGCTAGGAGGAGCTAATTTAATACAGAGCCGTTTGGGAAAGTGATAGTTTATGATCTGTCCTATAGTGCATAGATATATTAAAATATATTGTGGAATATTGTCAAAGAAGCAAGAATGCTGGGACAGAGGACAGAAAAATGGAAGCAGGAAGGGGGTCAGATCCTTCATATTTTCCTGTATTTATTTAACTTCTTGTATTTTCTTATGAGTTCAAGTCTTCATTAATGATCTTGATGTCTCCATTAATAATCTTAATAAGTCTCTGTTAATCTCACCAACTTGAGAAATCTACTATACACAGTTTTTATTATTGAGGCAAAGATGCATTTGACAGGTTGGTGATGATTGGCTGAATGCAGTATTACTTTATAATATCTTTATTCATTAGCATTATTAATTGACAACATATATCTGAGGGGGAAATTTGGGTTAGTAAATGTTATTCGGACATGTTGCATTCAGCCAGTCATCACCAACCTATCAAGTACATCTTTGTCTCATTAAAAAAAAACTGAGTAGGCCTGGTGCTGTTTGCTGTCCTTTGTACTCCTTTGTATGTAGTTTCCCTGTTCATTTGTATCATTTTTATTTCATCCTGTCTTCATTTCTTGCTCATTCTTCAGTGTATTTTAGCATGTACTCCTTTACCTTCATATATATATATATTTTTTACTTCCTCCTCCTTTTGTCTTTTTTTTGTTTTTTCTCATCATTCTTTCCCATTCTTCCTTTCCCCATCCTCACTCCTTTTTCATGCCCTCTGGTTTATGCATTCCCCCCTCCCTTCTGTCTCATCCATTCTCTTTTCTTCACCTTCTCCTCTTTCCTTTTTCTTCCCTTCCTCATCTGCCTT
Organism: Birgus latro; assembly: GCA_018397915.1. Taxonomy (NCBI): domain Eukaryota; kingdom Metazoa; phylum Arthropoda; class Malacostraca; order Decapoda; family Coenobitidae; genus Birgus; species Birgus latro. The sequence continues at coordinate 33,347 of JAGKTI010003256.1, forward strand.
TCCTCCTTTCCTGTCCATTCCTCTCTCTTGACTTCAGTCCATTCCTCTCCCTTGCCTCCCGCTCCTCACCCCACCTTTCCTGTGCTATGCTTTGCTCTCCTATATCACTCTCGTTTTTTTTTTCTGATTCCCATCCCGTGCCCTCTCATCTTTCCTCTTCCCCTCCTCCCTCCTCTCCTCTCTAATTTCTTCTCTTCACTTCTTTTCCCCACTTTTCATTTTTTTACTTCTTTCCCCTCCCCTCCCCTCCTCCTCCTCCTCCTATGTAATCCTCCTCCTTTTTCCCTCCCTCCCTTCCTCCGGCTAACCACGGTATATGCGTCCTTAGGCTGGGGAGGGGAGGAGGTAGGGATGATTGGGGAGGAGGGAGGGAGGGATAATTGGAGGCAAGGGAGGGAGGGATGATTGGAGGGGAGGGAGGGAAATGAGAGGGAGTTGGAGAGATATGGGGCAGGAGGGGAAGAGGTTTTGAGAGCTGGAGTTATCACACGGTACCTGAAATCATGGTTTGCCGGCGAAATCGTGGTAACCGCCCACGAAACCGTGGTAGCCGCCGAGGATTCCGTTGGCAAAACTCATTTCCATCCAGACCCATTCCGTACCCACGGAATCAGGGACAAAGGATTTTTTTTAAAGTTATAATTCCCTTCTAGAGTGCCTATTTTTTTTCATTATATATATTATTAATTATGAAAGCTTAAATAACCTTTTATATCGTGCAGGGGTGAAATAACGACGTCGATAATTCAGTTGTTTTCATTGGGGAGCGCGGATACAACACGCCACGCTGGGTGAAGAAGTACTGTACATCGCAGTTCATTCAGCACTGGGTATACGATGACATCTGGGCAGATATTATGGACAAGGCTGCTGAAAATGCCCTCATTGAAAAAATAAAGCCATTCCCTTGTCTTTAGGATCACAAGGATCCCATGTTTCACAAGAAAACCTACGGTGTGTTTGTTTACATTTTTGCCGACCGTCGGCGGCGTTCGAGGGGGTTTGTTCCTGGTTCCAGCAAACCAGGAACGCGTTCCGTTGGCAAGCCATGATTTCAGGTACCGTGTGATACCCCCTTTAGAGAGAGAGAGAGAGAGAGAGAGAGAGTCAAGGTCTCTGTGAGGGAAGAGAAAAAGAAAAGAAAAACAACGATGAAGTGCAAATTGGAAGGGAAATGGTGAGAAATCATGTAATGGAGAAAAATAGTAGGCTAAAATTGCAGGATGTACAGTAATGGAGGAGTCTGAGAGGAGGAAGGGAGGGTGAAGAGAGGAATAAGAAGAGGTGGAAGAAGGGAGAGAGAGAGAGAGAGTAATGTCAAAGGGAGGGAGGTAGGAGTGAGAGAGGGAGACTGCGGAAGAGAGAAGTGATAGAGAATGATAAAAGGAAAAGGGAAGAAGAAGATGACCGAGAAGTTTACAATCGAGTATGGGAGTGATGGAGGAAGTGGGAGAGATGATGAAGTTAAGAGGGAGGAGGAGAGGAAGATGTGGAAGAGAATGTAGGAATAGAAGGAGGAGAAGAAAGGGGAAATTATGATTATGATGGACAGAGGTAGATTTGGATGAGGATAATAAGGGAGGAGGAGAGGAGTGGAAGGCGTGGAAACAAAAAATGAAGACATTCAGAAGAGGGAATGTGGAAGAAGAGAACGAGAATTAATGACGTGAAGATGATGTTAAGGCGGAGAGCAAAGGAGGAAAAGAGGACGACTTGAAGAATGAGGACGAGGAATGTGGAGGAAGATGTGAAGAATACGAAGAAGACGTGGAGAGACTGAGGGAGTGGAGAAGGAGCTAGCAGATTGATGCAGGAAGGAGGAGGCGAGTGAGGCAGCAAGGGGGAAGGAGGGAAGGATGAGGTGCGGCAGTGTAGATCGGACTGTGCGCACCACACCACACCTCACACCTCTGTAGGTCGTGCACCTTAACTTGGTCGAGATTTTCATCGTTTTGCAGCATATTTCTCTTGGTTAAATGAGAGAATAAGACAATACTTAGGCTCTATGCCCTTTCCACAGCACACTAGCCTTGTATTCTCGTGTTATTATCTTGTTATAGCTCGGAACTGAAGGAGATATTGCGGTTTTAGGCCTGATTGAAGTGAACGGAGTTAGATAACATCTCGTTCTCAGATTTTTTTTATTTTTATTCTCGACGTCATGAACCCGTGCCATTTAAGTTAGGTACCCGGTAGTGCGATTATTATTTTTTCCCCGCCCAATGTAATTACTGGCCTGGTAGGGAGTGTGGGAGCATGAAATGGAAAAGTGGATGGAATGGAATACATGTCTGAGTGTGTAGACGGTCTGTAAATGTGGGACGGTTTATGGAATGGACAGTATCGACAAAAGGACGTTGGACGATCGGTGAGCATTTCAGTCGTATAATCAGAATGGTCAGACTTATCTACTGTGACAATAATATTCATATTTTCCCAAAATAAATTGATGTGAGCTTGACCGAAGTGTACATGGACCAGGGGCTAATGAGTATTATCATTAGACCATTGCTGGGACAAGCCTGAGTAAGTCATTCAGCACTCCTGTATTCAGGTGTTCAATTACAGGCAGATGTATTAATATTATGGTAAAAGACTTGTGCATACTGTTCATGAAATGTAGACTAAGATTACATCTACTGTTATATACTACCGATATGCACATAGTAGCCCTTCTTGTTAATAATCAAAGGCACACCTGGGTTCATATTCTCGTGGCCGTAGGAGATTTAGTAGCACATCCTCCATAGAGACTGAGTTTAGTTTGCGCCTTGGTATTCTCTCGATGATACGTGAATTTCATTAGTACTGACATGTATTGCATAAGAAATACATAAACTAATATTTAAGTTCCAGTGCAGAAATAAAGAAGTTGGGAAGAGGCGCTTACGAGCTACTTGGATTGACTGTGAGAACTGGATCTGGAGTGATAGGTATTACAAAATTATACACTTCTGTCCCGGTATCTTCCCGCTCCACCACCACAAATACTGCTACAACACACACACACACACACACACACACACACACACACACACTTTTATCTTACACATAGTTACACAAGGACACATGATTTTACGGCAGTGGGGAGTA
>JAGKTI010003256.1:46343-58044 GCA_018397915.1 Birgus latro
TACTCCCCACTGCCGTAAAATCATGTGTCCTTGTGTAACTATGTGTAAGATAAAAGTGTGTGTGTGTGTGTGTGTGTGTGTGTGTGTGTAAGAGAGAGAGAGAGAGAGAGAGAGAGAGAGAGAATACAGTGTGTGCGTTCCAAAGAGTATGCTGTAAGTATAAATGAGTATAATGTTCCTCAGGCAGTGTTGCTGGAAGGAGTGGTGGTGGTGGAAAACTAGATCAATCGGTTGGAGCGTCTGGCCATCACCTCCACAATTACCACACTTTTGGTGCCGCTGGGAGAGACGGTGTGAGTGTGGATGTGGCTGTGGGCGTAGATGTGGGGTGGATGTGGCTGTAGGTGTAGACGTAGATGTGGGGTGCGTGTGGCTGTGGAAGTAGGCGTAGATGTGGGGTGGGTGTGGGTTTGACTGCTGATGTGGTGTGGTGTGAGTGTAGAAGCTGGCGTGGTTGTTGGGGTGGGTGTGGCTGTGGCTTTAGGTGTAGGTGTAAGTGTAGGTGAAGGTGTGATTCAGGCGCCGTCGCTGCTCCTCCCACCGCCCACCTGTTAGAGGGAGGGAGAGGGGGTGATGATGGGGTTGTGTTATGTTGGTGTAGGTGTGTGTGTGTGTGTGTGAAAGAGAGAGAGAGGGGAGGGGAGTGAGGTACAGAGGTAGTGTTATGTAGGTGAAAGAGAGAGAGAGAGAGAGAGAGAGAGAGAGAGAGAGAGAGAGAGAGAGAGAGAGTTGAATGTAGACCATTAAAATACAAGGAAGGGAAGTAATGGAGAGAAAGATGAAGAAAATTGAGTGGTAGATTATGAGGAAGAAATATTATAGTATGTGTTCAGTCAACAAAAACGTATCGTTATCAATAGATTCGAGGAAGATGGATGTGACGAATGTTTATATCTGTTAGTCTGATGCTTTATTATTTTGCGGTGTTGAGTGACAGAATAGTTAGTTAAATATTTTTATATAATCAGGACCTAAACAAAATCGTCCCGCGTTTCAAAATTTAAGCAGAACTAGAGCAGCAATAGCAGTTTTTTGGCTTTACAGTAGAGCAGTATCAAGTAGATTAGTTTACCCCCTCAGGACGAAGTTACTTAATTCTTGCCTTTACCAGGGTATTTTAATCAGCTCAAGAGATCCCTGGTAATGAGGGGACTAGAGACATTTTCCAGTAACCCCATCTCTCCAGTAAATTTTTACTCTTTGTAATACCAGACAGTTTCCTCTAGCTTAGGAGAGACGTCTTTCAGCAAAGGGTTTAGAAATGTTCCCTCGAAGCTCTCAAGTGCTTTTCTAGATTGTTTTTCTTAAGATTTCACTCAGCTAAGGAGAGACGCCGGGTTAGGAAGGTGTTAAAAAAGCAAAATCACTTTGTTGTCGGAGACCCACCACGATCGCAGTTATAACTCGCACTAAACCACAATCACCATCATCAAGCACGTCACAAGCACCCCATTACCTCCAGTCACCTATCTGCCACACCATGCATAAACCATTCCATTGCAACTTCCATTACAAGTACAGTCACACGGATTCCTCTGTCACAAGCACGTCTACCACAACCACAGTCACTCTACCAGTCAGTCACCCTACCACATTCATTGACTTGACACTCACAGTCAGTCACTCTACTACATTCCCAGTCACTACCACAACCACAGTCACTATACCACAACAACAATCACCGTACCACAGACAGTCACTATACCACAGACAGTCACTCTACCACATCCAAGTCACTCTACCATAGCCACAGTCGCTCTACCGCAACCACAGTCACTGTACCACGACAGTCACTTTACCACACAGTCACAGTCACTCTACTAGTCACAGTCGCTCTACCACACTTACAGTCTTAAAAAGCATTTCACAGGCATCTCACAACGTCAATTCTACTGTCTGCTACACAAGTATTAAGCATTCCACCACAGGCACATTTACCCCCCACACTCCATCAGCCACAGTCATCCCGCCGCTTCACAGCTATTCCATTTACGTCCATCTGCCACGTTGTCTGCTGTCTACCACACCATCATCAGCTATTCCATCACATCTACAGTTACCTTGCTCACTCTACCACAGCCACAGCCACTCCACTAGAACGAGTCTTCAGACACTTCCAAGACACCTCATTACGTTAATTACCCGACTGTCTCCTCACCACATCTCCCTTTCCACCACCAACCCCAACCCACCACACGCGCTTCTTCCATCACTACCCATAGTCACTATATTCACCACCTCACCACCTCAGCCACAGTCCAATCACTTCGTCGTCTTTTGTCTACCACACAACCTTTACCCATTTTACTACCACCACAGTCACCACACAAGCTACACTACCCATCGCTGCCACATCTCACTTACCTCGCCTTCTCCTGTTTCACACCATCACCAACCACAATCCAAACACTTCCTCCACCACAGCCACTGTTACCACACACACACTTCACCTCCCCATCAACAGAATCATTGGTCAGTCATATCGCTCTCTCTGTCTACCACACTACCACCAACCATCGCGCTGCAATCTCAAGTAAATACATTGCACTACAGTCACAACCTAAACAGTCTTCTTAACCAGCCACAGTCACAACACACTCACCACCACCACACCACGACAGCGGTTCAATCACATGACAGTGTCTTCCCAACCACATCACCATTATCCAGCCCACTACAACCGAGACACTTTTTCCACCACAAGCAGCCGCCACACACATACTTCACCACACACACACACACACACACACACACACACACACACACACACACAACGACCACAGTTCAATCACCTGACAGTATTTTCCCTACTGCACCACTGCCAACCGTCCTAATACAACCTAAACATACTTCCTCCGCCGCCATCCTCATCGCTGACCACAGCCACTGTCACGTCATTAGTGGCTGAATATCTTCAACTCCTTCAATGTGAGAGGCTTTATCTGTCCTGAATAATAAATGGTTAGACGGTAGCAAGAATAAAATAGTTGAACGCATCGTCATGAAGAGGATAAACAGATATCAACCCAAGTAATAAAGAAACGAGCATCCGTGTTCTTCCTGTCACCTACTGTTCTTCGACAACTGCACCACCTCATAAAACGCACCTGTAGCCACGATAAAAACACACTGTTGACCACTGAGCCATTATAAACTGCACTCTTCCACAACCACCAACACAACATCATAATTATTACCACTGCAGAAACCATCACGACGGCTGTAAACAACATGTTTAGTCATAACCACCATTCAGCAGTTCCACCACTGACAGAAGTAGTCACGCAACACAGCACTGTACAGTACAGTATCCACTTCTCCAGTATTTACAACAGCATTTTCTCTGTTATCAGTTATCCAACACAACGCTGACGGCTGTACTATTTAGCAGTCATTTATAAACAGTTATAAGCATTGGATGTGGTTAGTCTGAATATCACGTCAGAGAGTATCCGACAGCGATGTAGAAAAAGTAGGGACGTTTTGCCCTCATCATGATTCATATAAACGTCAGTTAAAAATTGATCTTACCATCCCTTTTGAGATCTTAGTTTTTTATAGTACAAACCTTATTCCACTCTCTGAACCTCTTGCAGTTACATCGACTCCACTCCACGGCCCCTGCTCCACTCTGCACTACCTGGCACCCACACCCACCCTCACCCACAATCACATCCGCATACACACGCACTCCCCTCAGCTACTCCCACGCTACATCACACAAGTCATCATCACCCACCTGATAACCTCTCACTATCTCAACCACTTACCTTCCAATCCACCAGCCATCAAGCACTCCATCAATTGCCTAACCACATATCACCCACGGCACACCCCTCTCCACGAACCCACTCCATCATATACCACTCACGTCATCCACCATTTAATAACTCACCACTCATCACACCCTCCCCTCCACAAGCTTTTCCACCAGCCTACTCCAGTATACACCAGACGGTCACAAATCACCATTCCTATTCGCTTTTCTTTCGCTACCTATTTTATACCCACCTAATCACTCATCGCCTACCTATTCACACATCACCCACCTCTTCTCTACCAGCCTCCTTTACCAACCCACTTCATCAGATGCCACACCAATAATCACAGTCACCCATCACCCTCCTAACCACTTATCCCTGTCGCACCCATCATCGCCTATCACCATTACTGTACAAAATTAACACACATCACCCACTTAACCACTGAGTACCCACTTAACCACCTACCATCCACCTAACCAAATCGCCCATAACCACCACCTTACATCCATTAGCCATCCATCTGTCGTCCCATGAGCCATAACTGTCTCGCCTTGTCAGATCACTTCTCGTCAGCTCACCCCATCATTACACTAACCATCCATCACCTTCCGAACCATCCTCAAATTGGCCTTTATCATCTTCTGCCTATCTACCCTATTGACCTTCCCCATACAGAACTTACTTATTTTTCTCCCTTATGTCAGTCTGTCCATCCCACCTCTTTTTCCATAGTTTCATCCATCCATCCATCCCACCTGATGTTTCATCCATTCATCCCACCAGTTATTTCAGCCATTCCACCTGTTATTCCATCCATCCATCCATTCATCCACCGCTAATTCTTGCTCTTCACATTTTTCCTTTGCCAGTGAAGATGAAAGGTTGCGTGATCACAGAGAGGGAGAGAGAGAGAGAGAGAGAGAGAGAGAGAGAGAGAGAGAGAGAGAGAGAGAGAGAGAGAGAGAGCGTTACGTACGAGTGATGAGATGTGGGAAAGCCTTCTATGCCTGCGAGAGCACACGGTTCCGATAGGTGTCACCCAGTTCCCACCACGCACATCCGTACTTTTTTTTTCCTTCCTTACACCCTTTGCTTTGGCAATGAATGCAAGTCAGGGTCGTGTTTAATATTGTTGGTGTGTGTGACGTAGTGCTAGTTCATTCCGCTCACCTGATGCTCTAACCCCTTCATTACGAGTTGTCTGTCCTAGGCTGACTAATATCTTTTGACGACAATAGGACATTATCAATATTCTTAGGCTCCTGTGACTCACATAAAGCTGATTAAAACTGTGTGGCGGTAATAGGAATTGAATACTAGTTTCAGCCCTGAAGCGGTTAATGATTGCAGTATTAACGCAACGAGGCTCCCGTGGCTCATTTCCACCTGAATGAAATTGTCATGCATTTGTCAGAGTAAAATATTTGAGTTGCATCGACCATGAGAGGGTTAGGGAGAAACCAGTGAAGGTTGGTGTAGTGCCATCCCCCAAGGCTCCATGCTCGGATAATTTTTGCGGTAAAATGTTAGAACTCCGAAGTCTTGTGTGCAGGAAATTTCGGCAGTAAAGCAATAATTGTTGCATTTGTCATCGTACCAGTGGCTTCCTTGCAGCTGTGTCTGAGAGTGAGATAAGAGGGATGTTATCGGCTTGTGCTGAATTTTATCTTGACGTCATCCCATTTGATAGCTTCTTATTGTAGCCCCTTCACTAATAGAAGTCTCCCCATCTACCTGTATAAAATATTTTGGCAGTAGGTAGAATATGATGAAAAGGGCATCATCCTACTGAAAGGGGTCAAAACAAAGCTAGGCAAGTTGTTACCAGCTTGTCCTGAACATAATGGTGACGTCATTTTCATTGATAGTTGCCGACACTGTTGTTTGTGTTATCACGCACTCAGACTCACAGGACTTAACTCTACAAGATGTAAGAAAATCGGAGTTTACCTCTTCCCTATCTTTATCTTGTCGCCTAGCGTCCCCTTCAGACTTAGCGTCTTACTTTTGTTATATTTTTGTTGTCTCCAGACGGATATACTGAAATTTGGAATTTGGATAGATTTTTTCGAACTAGTTGGGTTATATAAAGTCTTCATCATCCTACTCTGTACGAGTTGAAGAAAATTGTCTGGAGTTAAAGAGGAAAATTGACAGAGGTCATCGTAGTGGAGGGGTTAACTTTCTCTTGTTACCTCCAAAAGGTTTTATTTTACCCAAGAGAGAACTTCCCCGTAATGAAGAAATTACTAGAATGATTCATAATAGTGCCATATTATTATTATTATTATTATTATTATTATTATTATTATTATTATTATTATTATTATTATTATCATTATCATCATCATCATCATCATCATTATTTTTTTTTTTTGCAAAGGTTACATAACGTGTGAGAAAAACGTGACATATAAAAATTAAACAATTTGAAACCAGAGTGGTGCCATTTATCTCGTTCATATAGAGGACGTTGTTTTTTGTCTTCACATATTTTTACGCAAAATTAGGGAGACCTGTCGCAGTGAAGAAATTAGAAACACTCCACCACTACGAAAGATTCCACAAAGCTGTATGAAAATGTCAGTTAGTGGCAAGAGTAAAATATAAAATGCGTCAGAGTAGAGATACTAAAACATTATTAGAACTGAGATAATTCCCTGAGATGACGCCCTCCTGCCACCTCTCCTCCCACAGTACCTGATATACAGTTATTGATGTCCGTCCCCAGACGAATTTATTCATATTGGGGGAGACTTGTTGTAGCGAAAGGGTTAATGGAGGCTAGATATCATTTCCCTAGTGCGAAAAGCCTCTCCTAACCTGACTAAAACCGTCTGAAAGTAGCCAGAATAGAATGAGAAAATGAGAAATAGGTCGTGGTAGTGAATGAGTAAAAAAAAAAAAAATAACCCTGTCCAGCTCTTGTTACAGACTGACTGAACATTTCAGCAATGTTTATGACTTACGGTAAATATTTGTGTGAAGAACGTGACATGTAAAATACAACAAAATTTGAATAACAGCAGTCTAGTCTAAACATTCTTGCTACCCTTGACGTCATGCCCTCAGATAGCCACCAGTATTTTCACACTTCCGGTTATACAGTTAACCCCTTCAACACGAGCACATTATTGTAATTTTGTTGTTGTTGTTGCTGCCGGATGATTGTTTTCCTAGTTCGTAGAGCGCACTAGTAATAAAGGGATTGACGACTGATACAGGTCTCTCAAATAACCCCATTCGAGAAATCCATCCCTAGGTGAATAAAATCATGTGAAGGATATAGACAAATATAAATGCCATCATATTGAAGGAGTTAATGAATTCTTGATTCATGGAAAAATGATCCTTCAGACGTTACAGATTTTATTTGTGATAAGCTTATAAGCTGCGGATAATAACTATGAGAATACTATTGCATCCAGAATACAGCAAGGTTTGAAACAGGAGAGAGGCTGTCTGAATATTTTTAATGCAAATGTTATTCTCTCACATATCGGCCCTGTTTAAGCTGTATTTCCACACTTTACATTAAGCTTTACACTGCCAGATATAAATGAATTTTGGGTTTGTGAAATAAGTCATTTAAGAGTTTTACAGATTCATTTTAGTTATTACTAAGCTTGTAAGTCACCAAGAATATTAACGAGGAGAACTTGGCGTCAAAACTGTAACGGTAACAGGATCCAACGCAGAAACGGCCCACCCAAAACACTGCCATTTTCCCCACTCCGCATGAAGAGTGGGACAAAGCGTATCCTTTTTCTGGGAGGAGGAGGAGGAGCTTCGAGAGAAAATTATGCCTAGCGACCGGGAATGTCTCGTTATGGAAAACTGTTTTAGAATTATCTATGCTGTTGGTACTGACATACAGTATTTTTAAGGCTACTCATTATAATAATGTGTTTGCTGAGAGGTTCTGGGTTTAGTCGGCCTGTACAGTTTTTTTTTTTTTTTTAATACAGAATTCATTCTTTCATATAGCTTCCTTCTGTCGTAACCTCACACTCCTGTATGTAGTGGAATTGGTCTGTGTTTTCTTGAAATAAACACATGAACTTAACTTTACTCTTTTGTCTGCAGTCTTGGAGCCGTATTCATAAACTTTCTTAAGCCTAAGTTAATTTTCTGTTTTTATTTTTACTTCTACATATACCAAACGTTAAATAACGAAACTGTAGTGAATATTGAAGTGAAATATATTGCAAACTAAATTGCTTCTGACAGTAATAAACTGCTATATTAGGAATTTTAATTCGAATTTCCAGTGAATGCGGACCTGGTGGTGAAGCTGGTGGGTGTGGCAGCGTGACATCACCAGTGTAAACATTGGTTGGGGCTGGGTTGCCAAATAAGGGGCCGGCCACAAATTTCCAAACTGCAGTCAATTTGGGTTCGCATTCTCGTGAATTTAGGAGTCTTTCTAGTTCCTCTTTCTTATCGATTTATCTTGAATATTATAACATGGAAACAGTATGACTTCCCGTAGCTCTGGGCCAGTATTTTCATGGGCTTTGGAGGTTTTCTACCACCTCTTTCTTAAGGAATTATCGTGAATACTAGGCTACCTCTTGGGGTATTCATCTGTTACTTATTATTATTATTATTATTATTTTGTAATGCAGACATAAAGCGTATAAATACCATATAACGGAATTTTAGCGTGTCACGCAGAAATAGGCTGCTAAGAAGGAGGCGCGTGAATGCCTGCTGAGCTGACGAGAATACAGGATTTGGTCATTTTTAGGTCGCGTCCACACCAAAGGCTTGTTGGCGCTAGCGGATGTGAGCGGGAGTTTTTAATTATGTGTAAACCATACTGTTGGCTCCACTGGATGCAGGTGGGTGCGGGTCAGAACTTTTATGTGTTACAGTGATACGGAACTCGTGCCTGCAACCGCAAGCATTCGATGAGTACGCGGCCTTACCTGCGTGGTGAAACGACAGGTGTAGAAGAGTGGACGTACTTTGAAAATCTGTATTTAGCGCAAAAGGTCTTGCAGTTCAAGTCAGCTTCTACAGTACGGGGGTCTTCCAAACTGAATACATTAGTCCGGCTGTAGCAGGAAGAAAGAAAGGCCACGTTACTGAGGTGACTGGACAAAAAGGTGGGCGTGATCTGTAGCGGCAGTGTGATTAGCATATTGGTTTGTGTGTGTGTGTGTGTGTGTGTGTGTGTGTGTGTGTGCTCCAAGTCAGGGGTTAGTAATGATTATGGATTATAGGTCATATGCAACACTTACACCCACACTCACTCTCACTGTGTCACGGTACCCGGCAACAGTAGACACCACTTATAGGAAGCACTTCTTATTGGAACTCAACAGCCAACTAAAAATAAATCGTAGTCATTTGTCATATACGGGAATTGTTAGGTAAATATATTTTTATCTACAGTTACAGAATTGTCTAATAAGTTTTCGGTAACAACAGACTTAATATACCTTAGCATTTACTAAGCCCTAGAAGGGACTGGTAATTGAACAGAAAAACTATTATTTCACGGAAAAGATGGATCTGAGTTTACGACATTGAGTTGGTAAAGTGATAGGAAGTATTATCTTTTCTGTGAGGTGACGGCTTTTACTTTTAGCGTCATCTGATTATTTTACAGTATGCAGCTTAAGAGGAAAATTTTCGAACCGGAGGAGTGAAGTGGGATGAGGTGAGAAGTTGAGAAGGTGCAAGGTGAAATGAGACGTAAGGTGGAGTGAAGTGAGGGGAGGAGAGAGGAGAGCGGAGTAAATTAAGGGGTCAGGAAAGAAGTGAGGAAAGAGGAAAGGAAGATATATAATAAAGGGAGAGTTGAGGTGGAGAAAGGTATGAAGCGAGATGGGAGAAGAGGGTAGAGGCTGGAAAAGGGCTGGAAGAGGCAAGGGAGGAGAGAGTTAAGACGAGGAGTTGGAAGGGGAGAGGCGAGGAGGAACAGGGAGGAGAGAGGTAAGACAAGGGGGGAGAAGAGGAGAGAAGAGGAAAAAGGGATGAGAGGAGAGAGAGGGAGGGTGAGAGGAGGAGAAGGAACCCCAACACGTCTCCGATGTTGCGTCACCGGCTTGGGAGAAAGTGAGGTAAGTGCCGGCCGAATTAGTCCCAATGCCGGCTAGATTACCCACCCAGCACTGCCCTGGCAATTATCTCAAGCCGCGTTTCACTGTTCACTTCATCGCCTGGCTTTCTTATTCCTCTTGTATTCGGTAGTTCGGAAATCTTGATGTATGAAGGAATTATTAGCCATAACCACATCACTAACAAGGAAATAATAGAGAAACAATAAGATCGTTTTTCCACGCCACTGACAAAATTGGACGTGGGCGATATTTCTTGTTTTGGTTAGTGTGCTTAACCAAGTAAATCTCTGGTTGAAGTAGCTATTATTTAACTTTTATCCATGTTATAAAGGAGCTTAGAAGGGATGGAACAGAGTAGCGTATGTATGTCTGTTAGAAAGAGAGAGAGAGAGAGAGAGAGAGAGAGAGAGAGAGAGAGAGAGAGAGAGAGAGAGAGCGAATCACCTAGTGCCAGGTCACGTGTGGGGTGAAGGCAGGTCATGCAGTGTTCACCTCGGTTTGTTTTAGTGTTCTGTGGTGGTATAAAATAAAGCGTTGTGGTCTTCAGCTATCTTAGTGCTTTGTGTAGGTGTAGGATCCTCTTGTGATAGTGCAGTGTAGAACAGTGTATTTGATGTAGTGCAGTTTGTAAAATTTAATGTCTTTGGTGGTGTAAAGTGGTGTGTCGTGTAGTTGTAAGTTGAAATGTACCGTAGTTCTCAACCTAGTGTTGTATGCACATAGCAATATAATCCAGGGCGTGAATAGTGTGGCGTAGTGCAATTAATGTAGTTTAAAGTACTGTGGATGATGATATGTAGATTAATGTTAAGTGTAGTGTGATGCAGAGTACTGTATATTTCGTAGCTTGTGTTGTGTGTAAGGTCGTGGAACCCAAGAACTTTGTATTGTGAAGCGAATGATAAAGCTGATGTAGTAGAGTTTGTTAATGATACACATTAAATAACAGACGTGATATATACTGACAAGGTGCACTGTAGTCTTTAGCTTTGTGTTGTGTGTAGATAGTCGTAGTCAACTAGTTTGTATGTTCAGTGTAGCAGGTATAGTGCAGAGCTTGTGGAGTTTAGTGCTTTGTGGTGGTGTGAAGTAGTGCCGTGTTCTGTTTTATCAAGGTGTCCCACAGCCCTGAGATGAGTGTAATGCGTAGTTGTCTTGGAACCAGAGGCCTGAATGTATAGTATGGTGTGGTGTAGTTAATGGAATGGGCAGCGACTTAACCCCTGTAACTCGACGACGTTCATATTTTGTCACCAGACGATTTTGCTCAGGTTTGGAAGGACCCTGGGAATGAAGACGTTATTGAGGGCTATATCTAATGCCTCCAGCTCGAAAAGTCTGCCCTAAGCTGAATGAGAGCGACTGGAGACAAGAGTAAATACAGAAGGGCGTTACTGTCTTGATGGGTTAATGGCATGAATAGCATTACCGGTAAATAAAATAACCTGCCTCTAAGATACAACAGAAAAAAATAATAAACGTTTTGGTCCTAAAGGGGGATGAGGTAAGGTTAGATTTGTAAGCCAGAATGGTAAATAGAATCGAATGGCTGCACCAAGAAAAGCATACGTCTGGATATTTAAGGGGTCAAAGTGGTATGTGCGTTTGTGGGCTAAATTGTGGTAGACTGAATAAAACCTAGGGGACGTCGTGGTGGCGATGGAGTGTTAATTGGGATGCGTGTTGCAGGATAGAGAGGCGGCCAGGCAGTAGAATTAGGTAAGAGTATTGAATCTGGTTTTGGAAGTGAGAGAAGAAAATATCACTGGCACTGTTGAAGATTCGCTCATTTTGCCAGTGTGTGTGTGTGTGTGTGTGTGTGCGTGTGTGTGTGTGTGTGTGTGTGTGTGTGTGTGTGTGTGTGTG
>JAGKTI010003257.1:0-20492 GCA_018397915.1 Birgus latro
TTGCAATCATGTCACCCCTCTTTCTTCTTTCCTCTAAGGAAGGCAGGCCTAGTTTTTCCAGCCTTTCCCTGTATGACAGATCTGCCAGGCTAGGGACAATCTTGGTTGCTGTCCTTTGTATTCTCTCGATTTTGTTTATATCTTTCTTTTAATGTGGGGACCACATTACTGCCACATATGCCAACCTGGGGTGGATCAAGGCCACTATCAATATTTTCATTATCTCCTCGTCCATGTAATGCAATGCTACTCTTATGTTTGTCAAGAGATTATAGATCTCTCTATCCTGTTACTGTGTTTTTCTGGTGACAAAGTATCTTGGACCAGCACTCTCAAGTCCTTCTCCTCACTTGCTTTTGTGATTGGTTCATTACCCATCAAAAACTTCAGTGATGGTCTCTTGGTACATTTACCCATTTCCAGTATTTTACATTTTTTTGCAAAGAATTGCATTTCCCACATCCAGTTCCGATCATGAATCCTATCCAAGTTCACCTGCAGCATTTTACAGTTTCCTTCAACTTCTACTCTCCTCATGAACTCTGACCACAGTAATTATGGGATTAAGGTTGGGTTAGAGAGAGAGAACGAGAGAATACAGTATAAGAATAAGAGATGGACTTATGAAAAAAACCACTTATGAAAGACCTTTAAGAACCAATTATTTTCGTAAGTTAGAGACTGGAAAAGCTGGATCTGCCTTCCTTAGAGGAAAGGAGAGATAGGCGCGACATGACTGCAGTGTTCAGGACCATGATGAGAGTAGATAAAACTGATAGAGAAGATCTGTTTGTACGGGATAAGAGAGCAACAAGAGGACATGGACTGAAGCTGAAGAAACCAAGCTGCTTGAAGGACATCAAGAAATACAGTTTTCCACAGGTGCATAAACCTGTGGAATAGACTGGACAAAGAGATCATCCAGTCTAAATACTTAAACGAGTTTAAAGTAAAATATGACTTACTGAGAAAAAGAGACGGGACCCCATGAGCGTAGCTCATTTCCTGTATATCACAATTAGGTAAATACAATTAGGTAAATACACACACACACATACACAGTAAGCCCTTGATTATCCGATGTAACAGGGCCATCGGTGTGTCCGGATACGAACGAAATCTGGATATGCAGCAATATCCTACCCACCAATAACCTACCCATACCAAACTTATATGTACAGTACCCCTTATAACTGTGGCAGTGTTCCTTGGTCTTTCACCTGTTTAGACATCAAAACACACATAGGAATATCCAATATAATGTAAGGCACTAAGAAAACAATGCATGAACAATAAAAATCCAAAAAAATCCACAGTGCTTACCAACCAACGAATGGCCAACAGGCGTTGTAACCCACTAGTCTTCAGCTGTTGTTTAACAAATGTCAAACACCTCCTCCTCCATCCACTGGAGCTGGGTGATGAGTGGGAACATGCGGCAAGGTGATGGAGGTCTACCCACCTCAGGAGATTCTGAAGACAGCCTCAAGCTCACATCTAACGTCAACTCAACAGCTGTTGATGCGCTCTGTTGTGAGTCCAAGAGTGAAGACTGGGGATGAGGTGGTGGTGGTGGTGGTGGTGGTGGGGAGAATGGGCTCCCACACATGGAAGTGGTAGACTTGAAAAAGGATTCACTCTTGGTCTGACGATAGGTGCGACGATTCTGACGGAGCATGACAGCATCCATGACTGCTCGCAGATTCATCGCCAGCATCAGTGGCACCAACTCCCTGTTTCAGTGCGGGTGCTCGGCATATTTGAGAATCTGCTCTATGGCAGCACGTAGCACACCAACATGAGGGAGTGATGGAATGCTCAGAGTCAGGGTTCTCGTTCTTGTCACCGCCCTCCGGCAGCCCTGCAGAGACAGCAGCGGCGATCTCCTCATCAGATGAGAATCTGCTCTATGGCAGCACATAAACACCAACATGAGGGAGTGATGGAATGCTCAGAGTCAGGGTTCTCATTCTTGTCACTGCCCTCTGGCAGCCCTGCAGAGACAGCAGCGGCGATCTCCTCATCAGATGATGTCTGATAACCTAGATCGCCACAGTCGTCATCCAACCACTCCCTCACATCATCGATGTCCACATCCTCACCTGCTGTACGTAGAAGAAGTGAAAATCGTCCGCGTCAAATCCCTTAAAGGCAAGGAGGCCTCGTATCCCTGAAGGAGATGAGACCAACCACTTTTGAGGGTTTTGACAGAAACTTCCTTCCAAGCATTTGCCCAGTTGAACACCACAGACTTGATGTTGTAACGGTGAGGATCCTCCAAGGTCTGCTCCCCACATGTGTCGACCCCTTACTCGTCCCCTAGGATCACCATCACCTCATCGAGGAATCACCGACGGTACAGTCTCTTTGCTGCCATAATAACACCCTGTTCCATTGGTTGAATGAAAGCAGCCATATTAGGTGGCAGAAACATGCACCTAATACAGCCGTTATCTGCAAGCAAGTCCTTCTAGGATGGGTCTGCAGGGTCACTGTCAAGGATCAGGAGTGCCTTCAACTGGTCACAAAGGATACCAGGTTCCTCCATTTGATAATGGATAACCTCCTTGATGAAGTGTCTATGGAACCAATCTCTGATGATCTTACAGGTAAACCAGGTCTTTACAGAATGTTTCCACACAACAGGCAGGCTATTCCATCAACTCACGAGACAATGTGGCTGTTTTGCACGTCCAACAATAACGGGCTTGAGGCAGTATATCCCGGTGGCAATGGCACAAGCACAAAACCATGACTCGCTGTTTGGATAACTTCCGACCAGGCACATTCCTCTCCTTCTCTTCTGACAGAGTGTTGGTGGGTAAGGAGAGGTACAAGTAGCTAGTTTCATCAGCACTGTACACCTGACCGGGAGCAAGGCCCTTGTCCTTGATCAGACGAAGCACTTTCTGGCAAAACGGCTCAACATCCTCCACTGTCGTGTCCAAAGCCTTGCCACGTGTCTTACGGCCAGTAGGTCCATGTCGAAGTTTGAACTGGAAGAGCCAACCTTCAGAGGCCTTGAAGTTGTGTACACTGTGTAGGCGTGCAAACTTCTCGGCTGCCGTCTTTGGCTCGGTCCCACGTACAGGCACACCAGCACCCCATTGTTGACAGAACCAAACCAAAGTCGACTGGTCAATGACAGTGTGGCAGGGATGAAACATCATCTGCCTGTCGCCCTTCCGAATGGCATCGCCACAGTCATGTCCATATTGAGTCAGCTTGGCCTGTGATTTCTTGACATCAAACACAGTTGAATGGGTCAGATCATAATTCTGCAGACTGCGTAAAGTGGTCAAACCTGCGTCAACTTTGCTCAATATCTCATGCTTCTTCTCCAGAGTCAAAACCATCCTCTTTTGCTTCTCGGGTTGTGGTGGGGCCATCATCACACACGTGAGAATTCCACAGAGGAAAATCAAGGGCTGAAGAAGGTTGGGAACCACCACACATGCAACAATGGAACCAGCCATTGTTACAACTTGGCCAAGCACATCCACACTTGTGAGAGAAAGGCAAGAACTGAGGTGTGGTACTGCCACGTGAACACAGTGCTGCCATGTTTCTACCCACGCTTAACTATGAATACACAAGTAAAAAGCACCAAACTGACCTACAAGCGCAAGGGTCAATTTCACTCAGCCAGGTGAATTTTGCCACATAGCAGCAACGCTGGATCTCCATACATCGTGGCCTCAGGAAGTGTTCAAGTAATCCAGCTGGCCAGGTGACTTTGACCATTTGGTAGGAAGGCAGACGGCCAAGTAAGCCTGGGAGAATCTGAGTGATCCGGTCAGCCAGGGGACTTCAACTGTCTGATAGAGGAGGTGGACAGCCATTTTTGCTAAGCTTGTGAGCTAAGGTTTGTATTAGTCATGTGCGGCCAGTAGTGTCTGAGTGATTTGGGTGGCCGGGGGACTTTGACCGTTTGATGAGGAGGCGGATGACCCTTATTGCTCAGCTGGTGGTTTAGGGTGTGTATTACTCACTCGAGTCCAGTAGTGTCCGAATGATCCAGGAGGTTGGGGAACTTTGACCATTTGGTGAGGAGGCAGACAGCCTTTTTTGCTCAGCTGGTAGGTTAGGCTCTGTATTACTTGCATGCAGCCAGCAGCATCCGAGTGATCTGGGCAGCCAGGAGACTTTGACCATTTGGTTAGAAGGTGGACGGCCATTTTTGCTCAGGTGGTGGATTAGGGTGTCTATTACTTGCATGCGCTCAGCAGAGTCCGAGTGATCCAGGTGGCTGGGGAACTTGACCATTTGCTTGGAGGGTAGACGGCCATTTTTGCTCAACTAGTGGGTTAGGGTCTTTATTACTTGCATGTGCTCAGCAGAGACCAAGTGATCTGGGCGGCCGGGGGTACTTTGACCGTTCGGTGAGGAGGCGGATGCCAATTTTTGCTCAGTTGATGGGTTAGGGTCTGTATTGTTCACACGCGGCTAGTAGCGCCCGAGTGATCTAGGCAGCCGGGGGACTTTGACCATTCAGTGAGGAGGCGGATGGTCATTTTTGCTTAGCTAGTGGGTTAGGGTCTATTACCCGCACCTGGCCAGAGAGGCTGCCTGGCCGCCAAACCAATTTATAAAATTTGTAGGCTACCCAACCGACCATGTCAGAAATTTTATGTTTGGATATGGACAAAAAAATCTGGACATGGCAATAACAGAGCCAAGGCCTGATGTTCAGATACAGAACATGTCTGGATATGGGGCGTCCAGATAAATGATTACTGATATATATACGGTATGCTGAGAAATCCTGGTCATCCAGGCTATATGGTGTGAACACATGCCTGAACAGTCCAAAATCATGACGAATCCAGCGGACAAAACACAAGTACAGTCGACCCTCGATTCTATGGACCCCGAATCAACGAATTTTGGAAGCAACGGACAATATCCGCTGGCAGAGAATCGTTCTGGACACCGGTGTATATATATATATATTTTTTTTCATTACAGGTACACTCATGATCAGTATTCTCTGCTCAGGAGTACCCCTTTGTACCCCTGTATACCCAGGGAAGTTGGGAGGGGGTGACGAAACGAGCACCACTCGCCTCTACCCCAGCTCCCAACCCTCCCCCATACCACTACCCCAACCAACCCCCAAGTTGTCATTCTTAACTGGCAGTTACATCTCAAGCAAACCCCATACTATACACTCATAGTCACATTACTAATACACAGACAAAACACTAGGACATGTAAAAAGTATATAACTATGAACAGTGCAGTAAGAAATTAATGCATTATAACTATCTATCTATTGCCAGACGCCTCAATCCCGCACGGGGTGGCCACAAACAAATCGCCTCCATGTCGATCTGTCCCCCACCATTTCACTACCCCGCTCCCAACTCACACCCCCCTCTCTCATATACCTCTCCACTCCATCCCTCCATCTCATCCTCGGCCTCCCCCTCCCTCCACCTCACTCACATACACTCTCCTCATCAGTCTTTCACTCTTCATGCTCTCCACATGCCCAAACCACCTTAACGTGTTTCTCCTAACGCTTCCTATCACGTCCACATCCACATCACAACGCTCCTTCACTTCCTCATTTGTTAGTCTGTCTCTCCATGTGACTCCACATGCACCTCTCAAATAACTCATTTCCACTGCTCTCACTCTTGACTTCTGTCCTTCCAACAGGGCCCAAGCTTCACTTCCATATGTTAGAGATGGTATGACAATACTGTCATGTAGCAACTTTTTCACTTCCATGCTCATTTCCCTGTTTCTTATCACTGCTTTTAACAAACCAGCAACCTTCCTTCCCTGCTGCACCCTTTCAAGCACTTCACCCTCCAGACTTCCATCCTTACTCATCACACTACCCAAGTACTTAAATGCACTCACATTCTCCATATCCTCCCCATCCAATCTCACTTTACATTCACTGGCTTCACTTCCCTCGAAGACCATCACTTTACTCTTCCCTACATTCACCTTTAGATTCCGTTTCTTACACACTCTCCTAAACTCATCTACCGACCCTTGAAGCTCCCCTTCGTCTTCACTCAACAACACAGTATCATCTGCAAACAACAGTACAGGGAGATTCCACACACTGCCCACTCTCACTAGGGCCACTCCAACATCCACTGCCCGACTTTGTATCTCTTTTATAACCCCATCCACGTACAGATGGAACAACCGTGGAGACATGACACATCCTTGTTTCAATCCAACCTTCAAATGGAAAGATTCACTCAGTTTGCCATCCACACGCATTGCAACTTTAGCACCCCCATACATACTCGTCACGGCCTTAAACAACTTCCCATCCACTCCATATATTCTTAATACTTTCCACAATCCTTGTCTATCCATCCTGTCATATGCTTTCTCCAAATCCATGAAGGCTGCATACAACTTCTTTCCCTTCTCCAGAAACTTTACCACTAAAGATCTAAGAATGAATATCTGGTCTACACAACCTCTTCCCTTCCTAAAACTTCCCTGTTCTTCTCCAACTAATTCCTCTGTTATTTCCCTAACTCTGTCAATAAGTATCCTACCATATACTTTTCCTATTACACTAAGAAGGTAAATGCCCCTATGATTACCACACACTTCTTCTTCCTCTTTTCCTTTGTACAGAGGAATAATTATACCTGACTTCCAATCCTCCGGGACTCTACCTTCCTCCCAGGCCAATCTGCATACCTTCCACATTCTATTACTATCTCTCCCCCATGCTTCCGCATTTCACTACATGCTCCATCAATTCCAGGGGCTTTCCCCATTTTAACTTTCTTCATTGCTTCCACCATCTCCATCCTACTGATTTCTTCCTCTCTTCTCATAACCCTCCTTCTCCCTGCCATTCCCCAGCCACTTATACTTGAATTACTTTCATTCTCTGTGTTCAACAATTCATTAAAGTGTTCTCTCCATCTGTTCACTTTTTCTCCCTTCTCCACTAGTAATCTACCATTTTTATCTTTCACACCCCCACTAACTTCGTTGGCACCCTGTCTAGCTCTACCTCTTTCCAGAACATTTTCTTACATTCCCTCCACTTTGCACTCAAATTCCCTCAATTCCTCATCTACTCTCTTCTTACTTTCTCTTACTAATCTTTTCACCTCTCTCCTTCTCTTTACATATAACTCTCTCATCCGTCTCTCAGCTTCTTCAACGCATTGTAACGTTGACAGTAAAACAAAAATGTTGACAACGGCCATACCAGGCCTAATGCGTTGGGTCCTTGCATGTGTATTTACCTAATTGTATTTACCTAATTGTGATATACAGGAAATGAGCTACGCTCGTGGGGTCCAGTCTCTGTTTCTCAATAAGTCAAATTTTGCCTTAAACTCATTTAAGTTTTTAGACTGGACGATCTCTTTGTCCAGGCTATTCCACAGGTCTATACATCTATACGGAAAACTATATTTCTTGATGTCCTTCGAGCAGCTTGGCTTCTTTAGTTTCATTCCATGTCCTCTTGTTGCTCTCTCATCCCACACAAACAGATTTTCTCTGTCAATTTTATCTACTCCTATCATGGTCCTGAACACTGCAATCATGTCACCCCTCTCTCTCCTTTCCTCTAAGGAGGGCAAATCCAGCCTTTCCAGCCTCTCTCTGTATGGCAAATCTGCCAGACTAGGGACCATCTTGGTTGCTGTTCTTTGTATTCTCTCAATCTTGGTTATATCTTTCTTTTTGTGTGGGGACCACACTACTGCTGCATATTCTAACCTGGGCCGGATCATGGCCACTATCAATTTTTTTATCATCTCCTCATCCATGTAATGAAATGCCACTCTTATATTGGTCAAGAGTTTATATGTCTCTCTCACTATCTTATTTATGTGCTTTTCAGGTGACAAACTATCCTGGACCAGCACTCCCAAATCTTTCTCTTCTCTCGCTTTTCTAATTGGTTCATTACCCATCAAATAATTCAATGATGGCCTCTTGGTACTTTTACCCATTTCCAATATTTTACATTTTTTTGCGTTGAATTTCATTTCCCACATCCGGCTCCAATCATATATCCTATCCAGATCCTCCTGTAGCATTTTACAGTCCTCTTCAACCTCTACCTTTCTCAAGATCTTTGCATCATCAGCAAACAGGCTTGCGTAGCTGTTCACTCCATCTACCATATCATTTACATAAATCAAGAACATTACTGGTGCCAACACCGAGCCCTGTGGGACACCACTTGTTACTTCCCTCCATCCAGATGTCTTGTCCTTTATTACTGTCCTCATTTGTCTGTCACTCAAAAAGTCTCTCATCCATTCCAGGAGGCTTCCCTTCAGTCCTCCTATATGCTCTAATTTCCATAATAGTCTCTTGTGGGGTACTTTGTCGAAGGCCTTCTCCAGATCTAAGTACACACAATCCACCCAACCGTCTCTCTCCTGTAGCACGTCAATCGCCCTTGAGTAGAAGCTCAACAAGTTGGAAACACATGACCTTCCACTTCTGAATCCAAACTGACTTTCAGTCAAAATATTCATCTCTTCCAGATATTTTATCCATCTATCTTTCAGGATTCTCTCACACAATTTCGCAACCATGCTGGTTAGGGACACTGGTCTATAATTCAGGGGTTCTTCCTTGTTTCCTCCCTTATAGATTGGCACCACATTTGCCCTCTTCCATTCCCGAGGCACTTTCCCCTCTTCCAAGGAGCACACAATTAAATTGTGAATCTTATCCGCCAATTGTTCTCTGCATTCCTTCAGTACCCAATTAGAGATTCCATCCGGTCCTGGGGCCTTCCTTACATCTTGAGCTCCCAGTAATTTATACACTTCCTGCACTTCCACTTTCATATCTTTTATCACTACATTTCTAATCACTTCCTCTCCTTCCACAAACTCCCTTTCCTTAGTGAAAACCGATTGGAAGCATTTGTTCATTACTTCAGCTTGCATTACTGCATCCTTGTAGACCTCTCCTTCTACTTTCAGTTTGGTGATTCCTTCCCTTTGCTTCAATTTGCCATTAACAAATCTATAAAACAATTTGGGTTCATCCTTACATTTGTCAATTATACCTTTTTCAAAGTTCCTTTCTTCCTCTCTACGTATTCCTGTATATTCATTTCTAGTTCTTTTATATTCTTCCTTTGTTCTGATATTACCTCTCTTTTTCCATTGGTTCCATGCCTTGTCCCTCTCTTTTTTCGCTATTATACACCTTCTATTAAACCACACCTTTTTCCTGTTTTCTTTCCCACTTACTCTTGGCACATATTTTTCCACTCCCAAATTGTAGAGGTTCAAAAAGATATCCCACTTCCTTTGTATCTCTCTTGTTTCTCTGAACCCTCTCCAGTCCGCATTTTCAAAAAATTTTCTCAATTCTGCAAAGTTTGCTTTCCCAAAGTTGTATCGTCCTTGCCTATAAAGCTCATCTCTTGGCACCATGTTCCCTATCATCATCTGGAACTCAATGACCACATGATCACTCTTTCCTATAGGACACAGATAATTTAATGATTCAATTACATCAGGCTCCCTGGATAGTAGCAAATCTAATCTTGCTGGTGTGTCATCACCTCTGAATCGTGTCTCTTCTTTAACCCACTGTGTCATTACATTATTCATTGCTATATTTAACAATTTTGTGCCCCACGAATCTTCACTGCCTCCTGAGTCCCATTCCTCCCAGTTCACCTCTTTACAATTAAAGTCACCCATTAGGATTATATTGTTGCTTTTCTCGATCACTTTCTGTAGATAACTAACCATGTCTGACAACATCTCCTGGTATTCATCGTCATTCCATGCTCTCGTCTTAGGGGGAACATATACCACTGCCATATCTCTCTTACCATTCTCCCCAGTTTCTAATTTCAAATTTATGGCTTCGGCCCTGCCCTCTGCCATTTCCACAGTATCTACGTTTATATTGTCCTTCACTGCTATCATCACTCCTCCTCCCATTTTTTCTTTTCTGTCTCTTCTCCATAATTTGTATTTCCCACCTCCCATATGAATATCAATATCTTCTTTCAATTTAGTTTCTACAAAGCACATAACATCAGGTTCGTGTGCCCTCAAAAAATCATTAATTTCTAACCTTGCCGATATTAGTCCATCAATGTTTGTGTACGCCACTTTCAAACTTTTTTCATCGTTTTTTATTCTCTCGTCTCCCCTTCCTTCCGTCGATACCACTTTCTCAATTTCTGGTCCATAACTCTCCAATAGAACTCTGTCTTCTCTTTCTCCGTTCGTTGTTCGTTTTTTATCTTTGCTTCCTTTACTAACTCCTTTAATTTAGCTCTTTCCTCTTCATTTGCATCTCTCCTAATCCAAACATTTTTAAACCCCTCTTTCTCTGACAATTTCCACGTTCTACTTATGATTTCATTCACTATTACTTGGGACTTAAACTTTACTTTCATGGGCCTTGCCCCACCATCCTCGTACTTTCCTAACCTAAACACTTCTTCAATCTCTTCTTGGGCTTCATTGTTTCCTTCCATAACCAGTGATATTATTTCTTTAGCCTTGCTCAGTTCCTCTCTTTCTCTTTCAGATCTCACTGTCATTCGTTTTTCTTTTATTCCTGAAATTATCACACATTTTTTCTTGTCTGCTACATCCCTAACCAAAGATTCTCTACTTCTTAGTACTCTAACCACTTCCTTTTCCACTTTTTCCTTACTTTGTTGCTCTATGATTTCCTTCAAATTTACATTTCCTTCCTCCTGTATTTTCTTCCACCCCTTATGTTGCTCCTTGATTTCCTGAATATGCTCATCTTGCCTCCTCGATTTTGATTCGTATTCATCTAGCTTACTTTTTATTCTGTCCCTTTCTTCTTCCAAACTCTTATTCTCCCTCTTCAGCTGTTTTATTTCATTTGATGCGGATTCATTATTCGCCTTTAATTCTGTAACTTCTTTTTCTTGTTCCTCACTACGTGTGCTAACCTTTTCCAGTCTATTCTGTAGGACTTTGATCTCTCTCTCTTGCTCTATGGTCCGTTCCTGCAGCTGCTTAATTACTTCCCATACCTTTTTTAACTCCTGGACATTCCTCTCCGCCGTTTTCTCTACTCCTGCTACTCTCGTTTGTTGCAGCTTATCACTTCCTTTGCCTACATTTAGCTCGGAGAAGCCCGCAAATTCCCCCTCGCCAGTTGTAAACAATCCTCCGTCTCTCTCCGCCATGATGCAACCATATGGAAACTTTCTTTTTCACTTTGTCTCGTATATTTCGGGCCGAAACTTGTGTTTTTTTAAACTAATATCCGACGGGACCACCACTCACGCATTCAACCACATAATCACAATAGGCTATCTCCTTTTCGCTGCTAGTTCTGCGATTATTTCCCCTCGATCCAGGAGCAGCTCCGTCTCTCTCCCTCTACGACCTGTGTGTGTGTGTGTGTGTGTGCGTGTATGTGTGTGTGTGTGTGTGTGTGTGTGTGTGTGTGTGTGTGTGTGTGTGTAACTCACCGGATCAGTCAGGATCACTTGATGGTAGTGATCGTCAGCTTTTACCCTCCCGGAAGGGAGCTGAGAGCTCATGTAGTCCGATCTATGGGCAAGGCTGTGACCTTCACACATGCACACACCCATCCCCTTGCTCAAGGGGGATAGTAACTACCCACTTCGTCAGTGAAACTTTTTGCAACCTGAGCGAGGCGCGAACTCCCGTCTACCAGATGGCAAGCGAGAACGCTACCACTGCGCCAGCGAGCGGTGTATGTGTGTGTGTGTGTGTGTGTGCACCTAATACATGAGGCCTGAGGTGGCTGTTGTTAATGTTTTCGTTTTACTGTCAACATCATAATGCATTAATTTCTTGCTGCAGCGTGTTGATAGTTATACTTTTAACATATCCTAGTGTTCTGTCTTTGTATTAGTAGTGGGACCAAGAGTGTTTGGCATGAAATCAGCTTGAGATGTAACTGCCAGTTAAGAATGACAGGTGAGGTGGGGGATGGTAGGGGTATGGAGAAGGATTGGGAGCTGGGGTAGAGGTGGGTGGAGCTACTTTCATCCCCCCCTCTCCTCTTTCCTGGGTATATTGGGGTAGGAAGGGGACGTCGCTGTGCAGAAATTAGTGATCATGAGTGTACATCCTTTTTCATTTCTAACTACATACAGTAATTCTCTTTTATCTATCTATCTCCTATCTACTGCCAGATGCCATAATCCCATAAGGGGTGGCCATTTGACTTTGAGTTATTTATTTTACAGTGAGGGGCACTAGAGTTGGCTTGCGGTCCCGTGGGACCCAGGTTCGAATCCTCGCTGTTGCAGGGAACAGTTTAAGGATCTGAATTTCATTAAATCAGGCTTTACTGATCTACCAGAAGACCCGCCGACATGTCGTAAAAATGACCCCGCTAATACCAATACACCAGTCCTGTATGAGACAGCCCTAGCATGTATTCAATATGGACGGTGGGTGTTAAGCGCCGAAGTGGTGACATGTAGATTGTAGGAGAACGACTGGGCCTTGATAGCAGGCTGTGAAGCCTATGCCCAGAGTCGGACACATAAAAAAAAAAAAAAAAAAAAAAAAAAATCCTCCACCAACCCACTTGCTGACACGTAGGGAGCACGTTTGGTTTGGTTATATGGTTACCACCCAGCGTTGTAAATGGTTTCTTGGCTTACAAGAAACCATTTGGCTTGTCACTCAATGTAAAGCCATCTGTAAAGGAAAAAAATGCAATAAGAAGTGACAGGAATTCGTTTTCGTTTTTTGAAGGATGCAACATGCTTGCATGCGTCGGCCTTTTGGAATTGGAGCATGTAGCATTTTATGACCGGATGCCCTTCCTGATGTCTACCAATGACCCTCGGGTGGATTCGATCCTCCAACCTTACGGCCAGAGCGGAGCGCTCTAACCCACTGAGCCACGGCTGCTACAAAAATGCAATAAGAAGTGACAGGAATGATGAGAGAAATAGGAAGAGAGGAGGGAAGGCACAGAAAAAGAATGATAAACGGTAAGGAAGAAGTAAGCAGCACTACATCAAATGAGTGGATGATGGTCACCACCACCTACCACTATTTACAGGTACAAAAATAAATGATACTGTAGTTGAACATAAAAAATTGCTGTAACAGTACTGTACTGTACTGCACAATACACCATGAAACAAGTCGTAATATAATGGCTCCATAGAAAACAAGGTGTTGTGAGGTAAACTAGCCCGTGATATCGTCGCTGCACCTCATTTCGATACCAATGTATTTCTTTTGCTATTTTTCAAGTTTGGGGCTACTTTTCCCTTCATTTTCAAGCAGCGGACTTTTTCAAGCAACGGACACTCGTCCCCCTCTATTAGTCTGTTGATTCGAGGGTCGACTGTACTGTTAGACTGATTCATTTACCGGTAAATGTACACTTTAAGCAGCAGAAAAACCTTATCAATTCAATTCAGATTCCTCCACTTTTTCTGTGTTTTTCTATTTTCAGTATGGTGAATTACCTTTTCCTGATGAATAATTTCCTCCCAGCTATTATCGTTATGTTCCTTAAGCCGTATCTACAATTATTTGTTTCCAGCGCAACAGAAGAAACTCAACATACTCAAAAGTGGATTTCGTTTCCCAATTCCAACTGGAGCTTAGGTTAGGTTGGGTTACGTTAAGTTAAATTACTGGGTACAGTTGAGCTGGGCTAGGTCAAGTTTAGTTAAACACTTTGGTTAAGACAGTCCTTTTGGTCAATACGCTGATGAATCAAACGAGTTGTCACAGCAAAACAGCTAAAAACAATGGGGAAACATATTTAACAAGAAGCATTTATTTACCAACCAAGAAATAATCAGAAAAATATAACAGACTATCAGGAAGAACTGCTTTGGTAAGGTGCTTCTGCTGCTTGAAGTAAAGTGTATGTTTATCCCCCTTAATGGCCGTAGGTTCAGAAATTTGAGTGCTCCTGTGGCCGGCCTCAGGACTATTTTTTCAAGTTTCTAAAATCAATTTCTTTTCCATACAGATGTGAAAAGACTTGTCTGGCACTCCTGGCAATGTTTTTGTTTCTTTAGTTTCCTAAACCCATTCTGTGATTTGTTATGATTCGTGGAAGAATTAATAAAATTACAGCGCATGTTACATTAACATATAAACATATGGGCAAAAACAACTGAGATGAAGTGACCACCTGTCTGCCTGGGATGGTAGAGTAGGGTCATGTAAACATGCCAGTGACCTTCGCTCCCTTCCCATACTTGTTAGTGTTTTTTTATAGCTCGTCCTAACTCACTGAAATTGGTACAGTAATGCACTGTTCAAGGCCAGTGGCTATGAAGGGGTTAATGGAGTACAATATTGTTTGTATCAATACTCTCTCTTTCACACATTCACACAAGAATAAACAATAGAATGAGCAGTAAACGTATGGTTAATTTTAAGCAGAAGAAATAACTGGATGCTCAGTCCGGAATGTGTTGGGATGTGTGAAACTGAACAAAGAGTATAGAACTGAATGCTAACTTACAAGAACACATGGTATGAAAGAGCAATTTTTATCTGATTTGTAAACATTTTCGTTCCACTTTGTCCCCTAAAATTGTGAAACCCATAAATTTTTGCCTAAGCATACGGCCTAAAGACCTCACCAATTCAATGCAAATTCCTCTAGTATGTTTTCTGTATTTTGCTGACTATTTTGAGGTGGTAAATTACCTCTTCTTTCTGAAAGATTTCCCTCCAGTTATTATCCTCACGCTGTACCTATGATTGCTTCCAGTATGATGGAAGAAACTTACTCAACATACTCAAAGGTGGATTTCATTTCCCAATTTCCCAACTGGAGCCCAGGTTAGGTTAGGTTAAATTATTAGGTAGTTATGATATGTAAGGTTAGGATTTGTTGAAAACTTAGGTCAGGACAGTCTCTTCCACCATTATATGCTGACGAATCAATGAGCTTTCACAGTGGAGCAGCTAAAAAGAACAGGGAAACAGATTCAACAAGAAACTTTTATTTACCACTCCAGAAATAATCAGAAAAATATAACAGACAATTAAGAAGAAGAACTGATTTGGTTAAGTACTTTTACTGCTTAAAGTAAAGCGAATGATTAGCGAATGAGCAAAAAAGAGCATCTCTCTGGTGGTGGCTTCCCTTCCTTATCAGTTGCCTCGCCAAACTCCACCCCAACATCCTCGTGATCAAGTTGTGAGCAGAAGGTGTGGGTGAGGGGTAGACTCATGCTTGAGTACCCGTGGCTCGCTTTCTAGCAACTGGATCTTGAAGTTTAAACTGGAGCCATCGTATGGATAATTTTATGTATTACCCTACCACTGAATCATTCAGCCACAGCCCGAATAAACCGAAACCTGGAT
Source organism: Birgus latro (assembly GCA_018397915.1). NCBI lineage: Eukaryota > Metazoa > Arthropoda > Malacostraca > Decapoda > Coenobitidae > Birgus > Birgus latro. Next base: position 15,309 of record JAGKTI010003257.1, read on the forward strand.
AATCCAAACCTAGATAATCGAGCTTTCACTGTACTGTACTGATGAAGGTAATGGAGTCTTAGAAGATGTGATAAGGAAAAATGCGAGCATTGTTGAGAAGGAGTTAAGGTCTGTATGAGGCAAGGGGACCACTCATGCCACATTCATTGTCTGACACCTTCAGGAAAAATATATGGGAAAGAAAACGGCACAAAAGAAGAAAGCATATAGTGAGCGAATGAGAAACTGGGGCGAGGAAGAAGTTGAGAGATGGAAGAAAGAGTTATATGTAGACAGAAAGAGAGAGGTGAAAGGATTAGTACGAGAGTACAAAGAGAGTGGATGAGAATTTTGAAAGGAATTTGAGTGTAAAGTGAAGGGAATGTAAGAAAAACCTTCGGAAAGAGGTAAAGAGAGTTAGACAGGGTGCCAAAGAAGTTAGCTGGGGAGTGAAAGATAAAAATGGTAGATGACTCGTGGAGAAGAGAAAAAGTGAGCAAATGGAGATAGCACTTTAAGGAATTGTTGAACATAGAGAATGAAAGTAAAGCGAGTATAAGTGGCTGAAGAATGGCTGGGAGAAGGAGGGATGTGAGAAGAGAGGAAGAAACCAGTAGGATGGAAGTTGTGGAAGCAATAAAGAAAGTTAAAATGGGAAGAGCCCCAGGAATTGATGGAGTGTGTGGTGAAATGCTGAAGCATGAGGGAGAGATAGCAATAGAATGGATGTGAAAGATGTGCAGACTGGCCTGGAAAGAATGTACAGTCACGGAGGATTGGAAGTCAGGTATAATTACTCCCTTGCTACCTTTTTCAATACAGGTAATTATGGTATTTACAGGAAAGACGGGGAAACCAATGGAGGTGGTGGAGCAATCCTTACCAGTAGAGACATTGTATCTGAAGTACTATACATGAAAATGAACTATGGCAAGATATCGAAGCAATGACCTATGTGGCCAACTTGGGTGGCAGAGAGTTGCTCATAGAATGCCTGTACAGACCACAAAGTTCAACCAGAAAATATAATGTTGTCGTGAGACAGACTGTACTGGCAATGGGGAACACAGATGCCAACCAGGTGCTGCTCCGTGGAGATTTTAATTTTAAGGAAATCAACTAGACTAACCATTGCACTGATGGTGGCCCAGACAGTGAACAAGCAAATATTCTATGAATCATGTTACGATTCTTTCCTATATCAACATGTGGATCAATTTACACGTGCTCATGGGAGTGATAACTCTTCACTCCTTGATCTCATACTGACTAAGAAGGAACTAGAAAATGATGACATACATTATGGAGCACCTACAGGGAGCACCTATAGGGTCAAGTGGTCACTCAGTTCTAGTCCTTAATTCTAAGACCTATAGGGTCAAGTGGTCACTCAGTTCTAGTCCTTAATTCTAAGACTGAAGGGAATCTCAATGTGCAATATAATGCAATGACCAAATTTAACTATTTTTGAGGAAATTATGAGGAAATGAATGAGATTTTTGAACAAGAGGTCTGGGAGTCCACTTTCATGGAAAAAATGACCGAGGAGATGTGGGAATTCTTTCTATCTAGGTACGATGAAGTACTGCAGTTTGACAATGTGTCCTCAAACAAAACGTCTTTGGAATTGGAACTCATCCCAAGCCAAAGTGGCTGACCAAACACATGTTGAGCAAAGTTGAGGGAAAAAAAAAGCTTGGGAGCACTACAGGAAAAGGAAAACAAGACATAGGTACCAAATCTACAGTAGAAAAAGGAATATTTGCACTGAGCCTGTGAGTGTGGCAAAATACAATTTTGAACGAAGGCTAGAAGCAGAAACAAAGGAAAATCCAAGTGCTCTATGCATACTGTCAAAGCACAACCACTATCAAAGAGGAGGCCACCCAGCTGGAAAATGCTGATGGTACCCTAACTCAAACCAACACTGAAAGCAGTGAGCTTCTGAATGCAGAATTTTAGTGGGTATGCACTCAAGAAACCAACAGCCCAGTGAATGATGAAAACAACCCATATCAAGGCCAAACACTAGAAAACTGCAACTTTTCAGTCCAGGAAGTGAAACAACTGATGGATGGCCTGAAATGTTCATCTGCTTCAGGACCTGATGGAGTCCACCCAAAGGTTCTGAGGGAATGCAGCCACAGTCTTGCCCCATCACTACTGAGTACTATCCAAGAGTCATTAAAAACAGGGGCAGTGCCACAAGACTGGAGAGCAGCCAACATCACCCCAGTCTTCAAAAGTGGGAAAAGATCCAACCCACTAAACTACTGTCTGGTCAGCCTAACCTCTGTTCCTTGTAAACTCATGGAAAAATTGATAAGGAGAGTAGGAGGAGGATGTAGCATGGGCCGAACAGGATGGTACTCCTGAGGGGAATGGGAATGCTGGTGATAGGGAGAGCCGGAGCTCCTGTTTCACTAGGTGCCTAACCATCCCCTTTTGCTGACCTTTTCAGTGTGACAGTAACATGGAGAGTAGACCAGCATACTCTCCCAAACATTTCCTCTAACTATCCTATGCACTACACCACATGCGCTTTACATATTACACAACGTATCCCACTACGTTACAGGGATTGACGTCAGCAAGGGCATGCGGCCAGAAAACTTTGCCCCCGCTACCTAGTGGCGGACTTTGGGGGGAGGCGTGACTGGGGTTCTGCCGGCATGTCCTGGGTCTGGGGCGAGATGGGGCTCGAACCTGTGCTAGAGGGTACAGGGCACTCCGGTTCCCAGGCTGTCGCTTCCGCTCAATAGAGAGAGGCCCGAACCTGGAAGTAGCGCCCCAGGAGGCTGCCCTATCAGTGGGTGTATAATGGCGGGGCAATTGCAGTGCCATGCCACGCTTGGAGGGTGCCCCTGCAGCTGTCCTGGCAGGGTCCCCCGAGGCCACTACCAGAGCCACTGGTAAGCTGGTGGGCTAGGGATCCCAGATTCATTGCCAGGACCTGGGACTGTGCAATGGGTCGGGCCTTTGGAATGTTTACCCCCCTTTATCTTACCGACTATGAACTACAAATACAAGCATCGAAGCAAGCCTGAGGACAGCAAATCACCCAGGGGGTTTAGGGTGGGTTCGTGGAATGTGGGAAGTTTGAGAGGAAGAGCGGGGGAAGTTGTTGAGGCATTCAGTAGGAGGTGGGTGGATGTGGCATGTTTGCAGGAAGTCCGGTACAGGGGTGGATCAGCCAGAAAGATTGTTGGGAAGGATTGCTACTATAATTTGTTTTGGCAGGGGTGAACTGACGGATATGGGGGTGTGGGTGTATTGGTTGCAGAGAAATGGGTGGAATATGTCAAGAATGTTATGAGAGTAAGTGATAGGATATTAGTAGTGAAAATTTTGATCGGGCAGAAAATGATTTCAGTTATATCGGCATATGCTCCACAGGTAGGATTGGATGACGCAGAGAAGGATAAATTTTGGGATGATTTAATACTTGTAGTGATTTCAGTTATATCGGCATATGCTCCACAGGTAGGATTGGATGACGCAGAGAAGGATAAATTTTGGGATGATTTAATACGTGTAGTGAGTGGTATGGGTGATGATGAGGTAGTGGTTCTGGGAGGGGACTTAAATGGTCATGTGGGTGAAGCAGCTCAAGGTTATAAAGGAGTCCATGGAGGATGTGCTAATGGTGTGAGGAATGTGGAAGGGGAAAGAATACTCGAGTTTGGGAAGACTATGGACATGATTGTGTGCAATTCACATTTTAGGAAAAGAATGAGCCGATTGATTACGTACGAGTCCGGGGGAAATTGTAGTCAGATAGATTATTTTCTGGTCAGGAGGGTTGATAGGAGATTAGTGAGGGATGTTAAAGTTATAGGAAGTGAGGAGTGTGTGAAGCAGCATAAACTGTTGATTTGTGACATGGTGCTTAAGGAATGACGAGTGATGAGGAGGACATATGTACCTAGGAGGAAAATATGGAAGCTGGGAAACCAATCAGTAAGGGATGCCTTTTATAGTGAGATGAGGAGAGTGGTGGCTGAACAGGAAGCCTTAGATAGAGGCATTAATGAACAGTATAGAGCCCTTAAGAACAACTTCTTGAGAGTTACCGATGCAGTATGCGGTTGGACAAGAGGCCCACCAAGACATAAAGTAACTTGGTGGTGGGATGAGGGTGTAGAAGCTGCAGTTAAGGAGAAAAGAAGGTTTTTCCAAGAATGGAAGAAGGGTGGTAACAGGGAGGAGTACTTGGCTGCCAAGCGCAGGGCTAGAAGAGAGGTATACAGGGCGAAGTCTGAGTCACAGAGACTTTTACTTGATAATCTAAATCATGGAGATAGGAAAAATATGATTTTTAGGGTGGCAAATCAGGTGAGGAGGGATAATCGGGACATTGTAGGCGAGCAGTGTGTGAAGAATGATGATGGAAGGGTAGTGGTGAACAGTGAGGATATTAAAGATGCATGGAGAGAGCATTATAGCCGGTTGTTGAATGAGGAGTTTGATTGGGATAGAGAAGGTTTGGAGCCAGCTGATCCAGTGTTTGGCCCTTGGCCTTTGATTGACGCTGCTACTGTGAGTGAGGCAATAGGCAGGATGCGGGTGGGGAAGGCGGCAGGTGTGTCTGGGTTGACTGCCGAAATGTTGAAGGCCTCAGGAGATACTGGGGTGAGGTTAGTCACTGACCTGATAAATATGATTATACTGTATATGAGTGTGTTGTCCCAGATGATTGGCTGAAGAGTGTAATTGTAAATGTGTACAAAGGAAAGGGTGATGCCCTGGAAAGGGGAAATTACAGAGGTATAAAGCTCTTAGATCAGATAATGAAAGTAATGGAGAGAGTTCTAGAAGGTATGATTAGAGAAAGAGTGAATATCAATGAGATGCAGTTTGGGTTTATGCCAGGCAGGGGGACCACTGATGCCATATTCATTGTTCGACAGCTTCAGGAAAAATATATTGGCAAGAAAAGGGAATTGTATTTTGTTTTTGTTGATTTAGAAAAGGCCTTTGATAGAGTCCATAGAGAGGTCGTGAAGTGGGCAATGAGAAAGTTAGGGTTGGAAGAGTGGCTGGTTAGGGTGGTTATGGCCATGTACATGGGTGCTCGCACCCAGGTAAGAGTGAATGGAGTTTTGAGTGATGAGTTTTCCGTGAATGTTGATGTGCGTCGGGGTTAGTTTTGAGTCCCTTGTTGTTTATCATGGTGCTTGAAGCCCTCTCACGTGACTTCAGAGA